>JACVBY030000512.1:942034-1049455 GCA_017589505.3 Metroxylon sagu
AGTCCATTCTGATGTTGATAAGAGAAAGAGACAGTTATACAAAGATGGTGTCCAAAGCTTAAATTACCTATGATTAGCAAAGAAACTGCATATAGCAGTACCAATCACCACTCTCACCAGAACTTCCTTTACCCCATCAGGACCCAAACACGTTCAATTTGACTAGAATGATGCAATCTGTTATGGGTATAAAACAACCAAGACGGTAAAAATCTTTGGCCTTGAAACGTACCCAATATTTTGAAATCATAAAGTGCTTGTAATTCATTTTTTTATTAACCATAAACATTCGAAACTTATCACGTTCTTCAGCAACCTAAAAAAGGGGATAATAAAGCCGATACAAGTAGCATCAAGGTGATTATAAACCAAATTTCCCTAAACAAAGGTGGTACAAGGTTCGAAGTGACGATTGACTACAGACCTAACTTCTAGACAAGAAAGCCCAAAGCATACCTGATAAGCCTCGAAATCGTCGAAGCTAAATCTTGATCTCGCCACAGTGTACTCAACGTGGTCAAGAATGTCCTTTTGAAGACTGATCGGATCGTCCTTGAGAAACCCATCCACCAACCTGAACATCCTCTCAGCCTTAGCCTTCCCCTCCCCAGTCTCCGGCACCAGCCCCGCCCGCCGGACCACCAGCCCCCTCGACCCCAACCTCGCCGTCCCCGGCCCCGCCAAGGCCGTCCGATCGGCGGCCCCATCGATCGCGTCCCTCAGTGCCCGCTCGATCCGATCAAGGCTCTCCGGGTCCTCGATCTTGGCCCCGTCGGAGTCCACCACCAAGAACCGCATCACGAATAACTCCCCCTCGAACTCGACGGTTGCGCGCTCGACCCGGAGGCCGAGGACCTTGAAGACCCGAGTGATCACCTGGAGGAGCCCGATCCGGTTGCGGGCGCGAATCACGAAGGCAGTGGCGTCCAGCGACTGCACGTTGTCGACGGAGACGGTGGCGGAGGCGGAGGTCTCGGCGGTCTCCTTGCGGCCACCGATGGCGCGCCGGGGTAGGAGGCGAAGCTGGGGTTTGGGGGCCGAGAAGAAGGCGGCGGGGGGTTTATATAGGGACAGGGGAGGGGCGGGGAGGGGAAAGAAGGACGATGGACGTGGGGAAAGAATGGGAAGGGAGGGGCTCGGAGGGAAGAGCAGGGCGGAGAAGGTGGACATTTCGGGAAGAAAAACAGACACTCCGAATCGAGGTCCGAGAGAGGGAGGGGGTTTTGGGGGAGCGCGCGTGTTTTAAGCAGGGAGGGAGACGGAGGGATGGTGCATTGGCTCCTATTTAAAGGTCTTATGGTGTCTCGCGGAACGATATAATTAGATTGCTTCGATCGCGTGACCGTACGCTTTTGTGGCTGTTTGACTTTGCAATTTAAAAATAAATTAATTTGCGGGATTAGCGTTTGTCTCGGATGTTGCTGCGGAACTCCAGACCGTTGGCGGGGGAACGAGCCAGGCAGAGGGCGACGGGTGACGCACTTTAGACGCTTTCTTTGTTTGACTGAAAGCGTGATCTCCTGCTTTCTAGCCGTGCCGGATCAGTTGAAATCCGTGAACTAAACAATATAACTCCTCATCCGTGCCTTTGTATTTTTATTGTATCGGATAAGTGAGCTTACGTAAATTTAGGGTTGTCAGCGGGCTGAGCCAAGGCCTAGCATTATGCCATGTAGGTTGCATGATAAAATCGATTTGTTCAGATAGAAATAGTTTGTTTTATTTTTATTTTGCCCAAGGCTACAATTTTGGACCAAGATAGGAGTGGAGGAAATTGATGGAAGGGGGGTTGAAAAAAAAAAAAAAAAAACACATCCAATTGAGCAAAATAACAAGATTTTTTTTAAATAATTTTTTTCTAAATATTCTTCTTTCTTTAACCCTATTTATCTCTTATTTTTCAATATTCCAAGATAATCCTACTCCACAATCAAATGGTGCTGAAAGGCATACAAAGATAATATCATTTTTGATGACATAATTCAATGTTAGCCGGCCAACTTGCATCGAAGTTATCATCTCTCAAAGTAAAACTAATATTTTCCTCTTTTAAGAACTCAAAATATTTTAAGCTTCATCTATGCAATTCTCTGAATTGATAAGAGTGATGCGGCCTCTTCTATAAGCCAGGTCAAAATTATTTTTCAGAATTTATGTATCAAAATCACTTTGTACCATTTCATTAAGAAAATCTTCTTGATGTTAATTCTATTTAAGATGATTATTTTTGTTTAGAATGTTATTTTCATCATCACTCCACTCCCTAATCACAGCATCAACTATCGTGACAACTAAGGGTTGGCGTGGTAAAATAGGTCAAATGGGTTACAAGCAGGTTCCTGCACTAGCCCTCCCATCCTCAAGTAGCTTTCTTTTTCTATTTATATGAGATTATTCCTATTATTATTATTATTATTATTATTATAAGTTAGTTAGCATTTCATTCAACTATTCAAGATCTTCTCAAGAGATGTAATCCACAATAAGGTGTGCCACAAAAGGAGAAAATAATAGCGAATTACAAGCAATCACAAGGGGATGTTGTAGAGCATGTTTATGATTCAATGGTTATAACTAACCATCATGGTTGTTAGTTTAGAACAATCAGTTGCAATTGGTGGCGCTTAAATTTGACATGTATTCAATTACACCCATATATGCGTACATGTATATATCTACATGGGTATGTAGTAAAAATTCAAAAGAAACTATGGTGGCCATTTATGCCAGTATTAGCAACAAAGTATATGGAAAGTTATGATGGCATCAGTAACAAATTAGTATATTCATGTGTGTTAAAGAGTCTGATATCATTGCTAAACTATTGGCCAATTTCAACCAAATACTTTCTTGAAAGCATTTTGTTTTTGGTAAACGAAACCAAGTGTTTATTTATAAACTAAAAGATAAAAACGGACACAAAAAGAGTTGGTTTAGTTTCTTATTAGTTTTTCCCGTTTGACTAGATTCTTGAGATGGATTATGGTTCAAATCTTCATGTGGAAAATAGAGTTCAAATAATTACTTCAAATCTAATTACTTTTGAAAAAGTTGCAGCTTATGATTTGAAAAAGTTGCATCTTGGAAAATCCATTAAAATCACCAAACATAAATAAAAGGACGTCTGTGGTTATCCATGATCGGTTCAATCAAATATGTTCCATGATCAGAAAAGACAGAGAACTAAAACATACATACATAATTCCAACAAGAAAGAGATGAGCTTTAGTAAATGCAATCAACATGACATGTGGGCGAAGTTAAGTGTCCTTGTCGTAAGGACAAACATGCTGTTATCAAAAGATCAACAACGAACTGGCGGTATCTTTGATATCCCTTGCCGCTGTAATTCCACCAAGACACCCTCCGAAGGAGGAGGCTTGAGACCAAGGGGTAGTGGCAGCCATGGCTTTAATAAAACATCTCCAATAGCTGCATCTATGCTCTCCTCTGACTAAAACATCACAAAGGAAAGAGTCTTAAGTCAAAGACCTAAGAAATACCATAGAGTCTAACTTCTGCTGGTACCTTTGAATACATATTGCAAACAATATATAAATAAAATGTAAATTTCTAGACTTGGATTATCATGTTATTCTATGTTATCATTTGTGTAAAAAAGAATGGTGTGAATAGACAAGAGGAGGGAGAAGAGAAGGCTTCCTGTGCTGCCTTTACCCTACTATTTTTCCTTCTTTCTACTCTTCTTTTCATCTCTCAAGTCCTCTCTACCTAAAGCAAAAGTCTCCTTGGTAGCAAGTCAGAAAAGTACAGTAGTACAAGAGTTCATAATTTTTAATTTTGCTCGTAAATCTTGCTTGATAACCCTCTTGTAACCTTCCTCAAAAATAGAAAAAGAAAAAGGATAACCCTCTTGTAACGACATAATTAGTTCAAAATCATCACTAATGAACATAATCTCACTTTTTTCATCCTTTCTCCAGCAGGTTCGCACTTCTCAAAGAGTTCTAATGCTGAATGAGGCATCAAAGCCAACATGTCAGCATAAAAGCATATTTTGATAAAATCTGAAAAGTCTCTGTACACTTACCGGAGGAGCATCAAGCAAAAGCTGTGAGCTTGAGAGCTTGCTAGATCGAGGAACTAAATTTTCTGGTCTGTACGACAAGGGATGTGGTGGAACTCCTGGAACTGGGGGAGCTGGAAACCTCTGCATAAAAAAATTCTAATGAAATAAGAAAGCCACCCACTTCCACGCTTGCTTAAAGTGGCAAAGCAATGAACCAAAGGATGAGGAGAAAGGGATACCGCTGTGAGCAATGGCTGAGGGAAGCATGGTGTTCCCTGGGTTAGAGCATTTGACACCCACCCCTCTCTAGGTCCCTGCAAGGAGAAGTTGGTTTAGAACGAGAGAGAGAGAGAGAGAGAGAGAGAGAGAGAGAGAGAGAGGCTACCCTTGGGTAATGGGTGTGCCAGTAGAGAGGATTAGTTGGTGGAGGTGGTGGTGGAGGTGGCTGAGGAGCCCACGGCCGGGAAGGCTGCGAGCGTGCCAGGACCAGATGTTTTGGCCACACGTGAACTAGAGGGTGATCTACAGTGGGGTGCCCCCATACATGTAGTGACCTAAAGGGTTGGACTGGAGGAGGGGCGAAGCCAAAGGCGGGAGGGAGCCAAGGGTTCATGTCCCTCTTCGCCCCTCCACCACCACCACCGGCATAAGTTTGCCATCTGTGTCTCCAGCTCGCAGCCTCCGCCTCCCTTGCAAGCAAATGCTTCCGGTGGGACCGATATTTCTGTTCATCATATTAGTAAAGGTGGCCACAAATCAATGCTAGCACCACTAATTCAGATTGAGAAAGGGCAAAAAAGAGGGAAGAAGAAGATCAAAGAAAAAGCAAAATGATATATTTCTTTTTCTTCATGTATTTCAGTACGAACTAATATAAATAGTTCCGTAAACTAGATCTGAGTTGGCCAGTGAGCAACAGACATCCCAATTATTATAATTTTCTTGTACTTCACCTATTGGTGCATCAATATAGCGTACCACAGGAAATAACAAAAAGAAAAAATAGGAAGAAATCAAAATCTTCCCTTCATTTCCTTCCATTAAAATAAATAATTGAAAAGAAATCCCTGTCAAACAAATTTAATTTTTGCGGTATCCCAACAGAAAGAAAGAAAAACAGAAATGATTTGCAACATCAACCTCAGACAAGAAAGATGAACAAAAGGCTCACATCTTAAGAACAGTGACCAATATTTATCACGTCTATGGTTTCAACTTTCAAGCCTTTCATGCTCAAAAGGGCTAATACGTACATCATCTATTGAAAGAATTTTAGAATCCTCTCAAGCAATTACCATCAAAGGTTTATTGCACCCGAAAGACGCAATAAGAAGGAAAATTTCTCAAAGGAAAATAAAAGAAGAGGATAATTCAAGTACCTGAAGATGGCTAGCGACATTATGCCGCGTGAGGCAATCAACTCCCATGAGTTCTAATATCTTCGAGGGGACGGCCTTATCAATCCCAAGCTGTTCAACCGCCTGAACAAATCTCCGGTGCAACTCAGGAGTCCAATCCACCTATGTATGAACAAAGAATCAAAATCTTAAAGAATTTATCTTTAAAACACAAGGAACTCTCCACCTGAAACTGAAAATTTGCACCCAAAAAGAGGACATCAACGTTTTATTTCCCATTCTCCAGAAGCTTAGTCTAAGCTATTTTGGAGCTTAACATTTTGCTTTGGGATGGATCAGTTGGCTTTATATTATTAGTGCTACATACCTTCACTTTCCGCTTTCCCTGGGAGCTCTTTGCCGATGGCTTCCGGCCTCTGTCGGCCTCTGAAGACGATGAATTCGTTGGTGTGGTTGCAACCACCTCATCTGTCTTCTCCCTTGCACTCAAGACCTTCTCGCCCTGACCCAGACCCGTCTCGTCCACCAACAATCCGATCTCTTGACCAACCCCACCACTTGCCCCGACCACTGCTGCCGTCGCTGACTCCTCCTCGACGGAGAACGCCGCGAGGATCTCTTCAGGGTCCACCTCCAGCTCGGGCAGCATGTCCCCATCATCCAACCCGATGAAGAGGTCATCAAAGTTGATGTCGTCGAGGAAGTCTCCTCCCATGAATTTGTCACAGAATTCTCCAGTGGATGCCAAGCAGCACCCCACCTCCTCCTCTCTTCCATCACCGTTGACGTCTCTTTGCGGTGATATTGCAAGCATCCCAAAAGAAGCGATTAAAAGTGTGTGTATCTAAATGTAGCAGAAGACAGACAGAAGTGTAGATAAATAAGAGAGGGAGGGAGGGAGGGATGGAGAATGCGAGCTAAATGGCCACAATACAACTACAGCATGCATTGACATGAGGTTGCATGGAACTGGTAAGGAGGACTTCTGCAAACGAGAGGTCGGCGACGGATCTGAAGGAGAGTAAGGAGTCATGAAGCCTTGCTTTATAGAGTCATTGGTGAGAGGAGCTGGAAACTTGGGGGGGGGGGAGAGAGAGAGAGAGAGAGAGAGAGGTTGGATCTCCACCACAACTTCCCTCTAGATTTCTTTCATTGGCTTTTAGGTTTTGGTTGGGTCCGTTCTCTCTCTCTCTCTCTCTCTCTCTCTCTCAATAATTCTTATGGATTTGTGGATGGTTGTTTTTGTGAAAAAGAAAAAAAAAAAATCAGCAATCATATGTGTGTGTGAGAGAGGAGAAAGATCCCAAAGAGCGCGTCAGACATGATAGGTACGTTGCATGCTGGTCACCGCATAAGATCGGTATGTCTCCCTTGAGGAGTGGTAAAGAGGAAGGCTACGGTGAACTAAGCATCCTGATCTTGCACTCTCTCCCCTTCCTCCCACTTCGTGGTGATGGAAAGTGGAGCTGAAAGCAGAGAGATGAGTCATGCTCTATTAGAGCCAAGCTGGCCTAGCTGGAGCTGCGCTAATAATACTCTGACAGGAAACCAGAAACTATCCAACTACATATGCAGCATAGGTGAGGTAAATCCGGTGGACTTTGGTTAAAAAGCATCAGCATGACTTGAAGTTGGATTGAATTCTAGTAGGGAGCTCGGGTAATCTAATTCTAACTAAATCTGATTCAAACTTAAATTATAGCCGGACCATCCATCTTGACATTGAACCACATTTTTGTCAAGCTCTAAATCTGAGCAAACTCAAAAGGTTAGTAATTTACCGCTTGCATTGCAGCTTCCCTCAACTTCATCCAACTTGCACCCCTTGTTTACTTTGAAGTCGCACTCACGTGTAGTGGATGGTAGCTTTCACCTGCAGTGAATGGTAGCTTTCTCTCTGCGGGCACCCCATCATGTTTCCATCGCGCTGGCTGTCCTCGTGGTCCCCTAAATAGTCCAACACAGAAAAGTAGTTTCGTGACGCTAACCTGGAGGAACAAAGAAATAAAAAACTATGAGTAAACTGATTGTTAAACTGGTATATTACTTTTTATGCCTTTGGAGCAATTAAATAGTTTTATGTATTTGTGTGTGCTTTCCAAATCGACTAGATGCATACTGACGAAGAAAAAAAGAAACTCACGTGGTGGAGGAACTAGCTGCAAGATTTTCCAAATAAAGTTTATGATAGCAAAGTATTAGATTAGGTCAATCTTTTATATATATATAAAAGATATAAAGGTGTAGGACTTGAATATGAGCTTCTTAATGAAACGGGCCCATCAACTATTTTATTTTATTATTTAATTCTATTTTCACGTTAATTCAATTTTATCTCTAAATAATCTCTTATCTAAAAAGAATTAAAGAGTTATTGGACCCATTCAATGACAACGAAAGGTAGGATAGACTCTATGACATAAACAGATATGATTATATATTTTAATTATTATTTAGTATTCTAATATTTACATATATAATTCTAAATTTTTACATATGAAGCATATATATATATATATAATTATGTTAAATATCCAAATAGATTCAAAGAATAGACAATCAAAAAACTCCTAACTAATTGCAATCCAAAACCTTAGCAAACACATAATGAAGCAATAAGAAATTAGGTTATATATATATATATATATTCCTCTAATACCTATCCTAATTTTTATGCCGATTATCATCCATCGTAGATTTGGCCATGGCTGCTGGCCATGTTTTTTTGAGCTTTGAGGAGAGATCTCTGGATCTCACTCTAGATCTCACATGTGCTTCGGGACTCTAACGGTGTTTCCCAGCGAGGCCAAACGCGTTGGCTCCAATCACGTCCCTTGCGATGTTGTGCCCCGGATACCCAGGCTTTTGTCCGCATCACAGCTCAACACTTCAACTCAATTCCTTCTTAAGAAGTTAAGACTCGACGTGGAATCTTTAGGTAGGGGCCGGATACCTCACGCGTAGGCTTGTTAAAGTAGTTCAACACATTATTGTTCGTAGAACGGATTATGGTACTATCTGAGGTATTTCCATGAGTCCTCAGAAATGGGTTCACAGAAAAAAAACTTTTGTTCAAACACTAATTAGTCATGTATTAGCAGACAATATATATATGGGTCTACGATGCATTGCCGCTGGAAATCAAGATATTGGGATTGGACTTGTCAATCGATTCATAACCTTTCGGGCACAACCAATATATATTCAAACCTCCTTTACTTGCAAATTTCGATTTAGTTAGAGAGAGACCGAAGCCGTACATGCCGTGGTCCATGCACGGATCCGCCGTGCCATCACCTCTCAACCAACCCGACCACCAGGTCCTCCTTTCCACAGTTCTGGCTGTTCCTCTGCTTGTTTACGACGTCTCCTTTCCACAGCCAACCTCCCTTTCGCTCCGCTCGTCTCTTGTCAAGGGGCAGTACACCTTCATCTCCGGTGGCCCGGAAGAGGTTAGCTGGTTGCAGTCCATGGTATCCTCGCCGCCTACTCCCCTCGCACTGGTCCAAGGTAGTTCCGTCAAAGGAGGGCCACGGCGTGGGACACGGTGGGTCGCGGCTGCACGGGGTTGTGAAATCCTATCTCCCTGTTCTGTAATCACGTTCATTTCTCTCCGAACATCAACGAGCATGAGAGATTTGAAACCCCTGCTTGCACCCTTAATTGTTGATGGGCTTTTCAAGGATGTTTGGTGACATTTTTTATTATTACGTGGGCAGATCAAATCCGCAAAGCAGTGGTTTAATGAGATTTCTAACAGAGATCAACGTTCAACCGTTGGATTATGATGGCCAGTCCTAGAGCCATTAGTCTTTTCGCGAATGCCTCTCTTCTCAGCCTTCACTTTTCATGGACCCCTCCAAGCTTTCTAAGACAAATTCAAACGAGATAGATGTCATCCTAAACGAGTAGGTAGCAGGGATCAGTGGTGGTGGACCAGCGTGGGAACTGTATTTTAGTGGGCCACGAGTGTTTCAGCCTGCAGGAAACTCGTGGAAAGAAAAGATTACCTCATTGTTACCTCCTGAACTTGCAACCTTTGGGGGAAGGCAAGTCCTCTCAAAGCATCAGTCCTCTGGTAACGCCTAAATCTATGCATGTTCAAGACACATACGTGATTCGAGCACATCCAGTAAGATCAGCACTACCTTTAAATAACTTCACAGCCCTACTTATCCTTAGCATCTGCTATTGAGTTAATTGATAAAGGGCTCAACTATGGCAATTGTCAATATAGGAGACGAGTTATGGGGTTTGTCTTGAACAATCTTAACCATCTTGGTGCCATTTATCAAGTCACCTTCCCATCCTACTAATTTAGAGGTCAACTCTGAATCAGGATATGCATCTTACTATTTTAACGTTATTGATGACGAGGAACATCCATTCCTAGTTTTCATGGGTCAAGACCAACTGTTGGACTAAGGAAAATTTATAGTCACACTAATTTGGACCAAGCCTAGTTTCAGGTCATATTGTGGTCATGGCTTGAGCACAGTCTGATTTGGGTTACAAACCCTGTTTTATATGTATCTCTCTATTTTGATATATCAGCCTTTATCTCGTGCTCGACCAAAGGCATGGCTTGTTGTATTAGGCCGAGCCATGTTTTAGATTTATGCTATTAGGCATGAGCTTGGGGTATGATTCTGCCTCAACTATATTACTGCTCTAAGTCACAGCCCAAACTCGGTGTGTGAAGGAATATGGTTCATTATTTTGGACTACAATTGATGCTGCAAATGTTATGCATAATTATTTATTTGATCTCTTATTGTGCATATTCTATGATTTGATTATGCATTATTGTTCATTAATTGTTTATTCTTGAAATATGTGCATATCCTGAAATTTTATTTGACTGTAAATTATCTTATTGCTGTAAAGTGAAGCATGTATTTTATTTATTTAAGTTTATAATTTATATACTCTTAGTTTATAGAATATGTACATAAAGTGAAGCTATCATTTGATAAATTCAAGACACGTTTAAATGCATTTATAGAGGTCACATGCATACATTATTAGACTAGGCATACTTATTATTGCTGTAAACAATGCAAATATTATGGTTTGAAAAAATTTTAGAGGCTAGTATGGATGCTTAGCTGCCAAAGTGGCTCACTTATTAATGCTTATAAAATTTATCCATATTATTGTTATAAGATCCTGAATTATAATGTACTATAATCTGAAGATTGACAAAGCTTTAGAGCACGCTTGAGAAAACAATCTTTTATAAGCTTTGAATCTTGCAAAATTTTTTAATCTAAAACTTTTGGTAAATTATGCATTTATTTTTCTTATTGTGATTGTGCTGATTGAGAGCTATTGAATATATTTATGGATGGCAAGATTATATGCATTTGTTTAAAATATCCAAAAATAAATAAATACACAAACCAATAATTTATGGGCATAAAGTTTAATTCTAGCCCACTTGAACAGCTCTTGGATTGATGTAAGTGGTAACACCAAAGTGGATTATCCATTGAGATTCATAAAGTTTTACCAATAAGAATTTTAGGAAGCTCCTCTAAAGTAATAATATTCAATTGCCTATCCAAAGGGGTTAATTGTCTATATTAGTTTTGAAGGCAGTGTGAGTCATTAGTAAGGGAATTTTCATTGGCTTTAAAGAAATTTGTCTACCTAAAACGGATGGTTCCTAAGGAGTCATTCTTACTAATTGACTTATTAAAAGGTAATTAAATGTGTCATATATATTATGCCTAAAAGTATTTATATTGTGATGCATTTTTGTACCTCTGAGAATATTGCTAAAGTTTATGTTTCAACATATTTTTGTGACTTATTAATGCCCATGTATTTTAATTACTTGCCACATTGCTGTGAATAATCAAGTTTGCACAATTCAAACTGTAACTGGAGATAGCTTTTAAGAGATGAGCCCCCCTAAGTCTATTAAGGGTAGCACTATTGAATAGAAGGTTCTTTACTAGGTATGGAAAAAGATGAATAGGCTTAGTATCATAATTATAAGAGTTGATATATGGTCTTAAGCAAGCTTTTAGGTAATGATACTTAAAGTTTCACCAAGCTATTTTATCCATTGATTTTATTAAAAAATACAGTTGATTCATACATATATCTCAAGTTCAGTGGAAGAAAGTTTATTTTCTTAGTTTTATATGTTGATTATATTTTTCTTACTAGTAACAACTTGAGATTATTGCGTGAAGTGAGAGAATGTGTTATTTAAGCATTTTGAAATGAAAGATTTAAGGAAAGCAACTATGTATTTGATAATAAAATAAATCTAAGAAACTTTTAAGTTTGTCTCAAAGAACATAATTTGATCATGTTCTTAAGAAATTTAATATGAAGAATTGCAAACTTGGTGTACCTCTTGTGTGTAAAGGAGATAAGTTAAATAAGACTTATTGCTCACAAACTGATATAGAAAAATAGTTTATGAAGAATATGGTATATACTCTAGTGTTTTAAAAATTTTGATATATGTTGGCATATGTACTAAGCCAAATTTTGTTTGTCAAGCTAGTTTGTTGGGTAAATACTCCTCAAATCTAGGTCATGATTACTAAATAGGAATAAAGGAGGTATTTAGATACCTATAGAAAATTAAAGAGCAAATAATTATTTACAGAAGGCTTAAACATCTTGCAAGTACTGGCGATATATATTCAAACTTTAGTAGATGTCTAAATAATATGAAGTCCACTACTGATTATATTAGTTGGGAGGTATAGTGTCATAAAAGAGCTATAAATAATCTTTAGTAGCCTCTTTCACTATGCAAGCAGAAGTCATAGCTTGCTTTAAAATTGGGGCTTAAAGGATATGACTAAAGAATTTCATCTCAAGGCTTAAGATTATTAGTTCCATCTCTAAGCCTTTAAAGACTTATTATGATAATATAGCTGCAGTATTCTTTATGAAGAATACTAAAATTCTAATTGTGCCAAATATGTGGATCTAAAGTACTTTAAGGTGAAAGAATGATTTGATAATGATCACATAATTTATGAATATATTACTACAATAATATGATTACTGGTTCATTAACCAAGTGACTTTAGCTTATTGGCTTTAACAAGTATGTAGAAATATAAATATTTTGATACCCTTGATGTGCTTGGTTAGTGGGAGTTTTTTATAAACTTAGATCCATCAATATTATTAAAGTGATTATCTACAATGCTTTAAAGTTAATAAAGTTTACTTTTTAGTTATTTGATTTATTTCAATTATATGTGTACACACATAAGCATTACTGATGCAGCACGATGCAGGTAAAGAGGATGCTGGGATTTAGTATATTAATTATGATTTTTTAACTAAAATGCAGTTAGCTAATGATCCCAAAAAAAGAACTCTAAGAGAAAAAAAGACTGAGCTAGACTAGACAGACTAGACAGGCATGAAAGTAACAATACGAGAGATAGAATTTTTAAGATAACCAAGACAGTCATGATTGTGGAAGTTGAGAAACTTCCGGTTAGAACATGCTCTACTCTTTTATTAAATCAGAACTTAAGAGGAGAGGGATGGTAACTTACCAGACGATGATTCTCTTGAAAGGCTATCGATGAGATCCCTTAGCTATAGATCGAAATCTGGATGACGAGGCTAACTTTCGCTGGAAGATATCCTGATCTCGATTCTGGAGGCAAGGACGGCTAGGGTTTGGATTTGGGAAGATTAGAGAAGATGAAAGGAAACAATAAGGGCTTCACACCCACTCCTTCTCGAAGTACCAGAGCCTTCACAGTAATGAAAAAGAACTTCAGAAATTTTCTCATTAATTGTATGTTTTCATTTACAAAAGAAAGGTCTATTTATAACCCTTTCATGTCAATACAAGTTAAATTATTCATTTTAAGTATATAATTGACATGGATTGTAATGTATAGCATGTGATTCTTCTTGAGGAGGCAGGGATCTCTGCATGCTTTATCTGGGATGGCCAAAAAAAGAGAGAGTGGCTGCAATTTTCAAGCTTGTAGAGGAGGGGCACCACTTGAGAGAGAGAAAGAATGGGCGCCCCTTGATTTCTCCTGCCATCTTTGACTGGACGGCAACCTTCTTCCATTTGGGGCGCATAAAAATCTTTCAATTAGATAGGGGCAGCCAATTTCTTCCATAGATGTTTGCCAGAGGATCACATGATAAGTGTGGAAAGCAATGGACACCCAAAAAGCTTCCATATAAGGGTGGGTGGCATGAAGAAATGAGGAAGGAGGATGTTGGCGCCTAGATTCCTTCCTAAATTGATGTGGGCCGGCTCCTTGCTCTGCTCTGGTGATGCCATATGTCCTGGAGTGGTCCAAGACATGGGTTATTGCATGGTTGATGGGTCTTCTCTTGGGTCTTCAAGGTGAACATTCTCTTGACTTATTACAGGACTCAATGAAAGAAAATAACACTTGACACTTGACCAACTCCTGGATTCCGATCAGGCTAACTAACACAATTGGACTCGATAAGGTCTCTCATAAATCAGAAATCCATAAGGAACCCTGAAACCTCTGTCTCAATCTGGTGCCTGCACCAATTACTTGTTATATATATGTTCGATTTGATAAGCTCATATTTTGTTTAATCTTAAGATGTAAAGATTTTAATACTTCAGATTGGAAGTATAAAGGCTTCAGTTTAGAAACTAAAAGGAATTCATAAAGTTTAATGCTTCAGTTTAGAAGTATAAAAGTTTGATGCTTCATATTAGAAGCATAAAAATTTGATGCTTCAGTTTAGGGGCATAAAAGTTTTTCTTAAAGTTAAAATGTATAGAGGATTAAATCCCATAAAGGGTCTTTTTAAGACCATAAAGTAGACTGAATGTGGAATTAGCATATAATATAATTTTGGATCACTTGTGCTATGTTCCATACTACACTTTACGATGTACAGAGTTCCATATCAATGAAATATTAATGTTTGTAATCATATAAGGAATTATATTGATAAATAACAAATGCCCGCTATAATTCTATATTAATATTATCTATTGAACCGGAGCCTATGCTGAGATGTATTATTCTAGATCATATTTAATGTGGCCACTAAAGTTGTTCAACCCAAGAGTCATTTTTTTAAAATTAAAAAGAAAGGTTTTCTAATAACTTAGCAATTAATGTTGCCCAAGTGGAAGAATGTAAGATTTTTAAACCTAATGTGGGCTACCATTGATTGCCCATCGTTATGTTTTTGTGAAAATAGATTGAGTGTAATTCAGATTAAATAACTGGTATAAGTCCAAATAAAGTTCATGATCCGTAAAGTATTGGATTAGATCCATCTTAATTTAATTTTGTATATATGGATACATGGTATGGAAATGTAGGGCTTGATCATTGGGCTTGCTACTGGGAGAGCCTACTAACTGTTTTATTTTATGGCCTAGTCCCCACTTTTATCATAATTCAACTTTAACTTTAATTCGTCTCTTAAATAAAGAGGGTTAAAAGGTTATCAAACCCTATTGAATGATAAGGTAAGATAGGATAGGAAGAAGAAAAGCTGCTGCTATATAGGAGGAGATAAATGAGACGAATGTCTATTGTTATGCTTTTGCATAAATCAAGGTCGGCTTAAACAAGTATGACTATATATTTTAATTATTATTGAGTATTCTGATATTTACATATGTGATTCTAAATTTTTACACTAGCAGTGCAGTATTTTGAAAATATAAAAAATGTATCAGCTTTAAAAAATTGATTTGAGTCTATCTTAATGGTATGTGTTTAGATTTGTGAATGATTCCAGACTGATGTTCCAGACTTAATGGTATGCGTTTAGATTATTCATGAATAATCCCATATTTTGCAATCAATCCATTTATTTTGCAGCTAGCCGGAAAAGGAGAAGGTTAAATATGAAAATTGATTTCAAGCCCACTTTTAGAGACTTTCACATTCTGATCGGTATAGTTAGCGGGTCATTGTTTGAATAACCCGTGCCGGAATATGGAACTTGTTACGATCTCAACAATCGCTAGCTCCAGCCTTGGGGAATGGGCATATCTCGAGTTTTCGACGCTGAGCCCGACCAAGTGGATTACTTGGGTCGCCCGCGATCGCAACTACACGACAAGATTTGTTGAATTTTGAGACAGCAGAGGACCACCTTATGAACACTACGTCGTCGTTTGCATGAGACCACAAAAAAAAAAAAAAAAACCGTACTCTTCTAATTTTTGATGGCTGAACATTTCCGTCACCAAACCATCTTATCTTTTACTAAAATCTCTTTGCAGCATAGCATCAATAAAAAAACAAAGAAAAATCTTTCCTTCTTTTCCTCTCCATCTTTTACCAGTTACCTGCAAAAACACCTATTCCCTTTTAGCCAATAAGCTTGGGGACACATCAGATCTCTCTCTCTCTCTCTCTCTCTCTCTCTCTCTGCTATATAAATATTTTTTTAATATATATTTTTTCTTATATTTTTTAATGCAAAGTTCTTAAAAAAAATATTACTAGTATCTCCTTTTATATAATACCTCAAATTTAGTCTCACATTAAATTTTTACAAAAAGTATCATATGCTTATAACTCAGTTCGCTTGTTACCTATTAATTTTTACTTAAATTTTTGAGCCACATAATTTCAATCCGCTAACGAAGTTAATTGATTAATAGATGGAATTGGCGCATTACAAATAGTATTAGAATTGATCTGAGTGTACGAAAATTGATGGGCACAAAGAAAGAAAGTTTCGTTACGACGGCACAAACGATTTATATTGAATAGAAAAGAAATGTATCATATTCTTATAACTTAAGTTTATTTATTACCCATTAATTTTTATTTAAATTTTTAAATCATGTAATTTTAATGGGTCTGGAGTGTTACATTTTCGGTTGTTTAGATAGTGTTATAAAATAACTAGTAGCGGTTTACTTCTCACGTGCATAATATGTATCAAATTTTCGTACTGAATTCAAAAAAAATAAGGTAGCCACTAATCTTAATAATTTTCTTAAGAAGAAAGAAAATAAAAGAAAAAAAATATCATCCATACTGAATTTTAAAAAAAATAAGGAATTTATTAATCTTCATAATTTTTTAAAGAAAAAAGAAAATAAAAGAAGAAGACATGAAGCCTGAAAAACTGAGAGAGCTGCGTCGACTTCCCTGTGCACAGGTCTAAAGTTCTTTTTAGGGCCAGTTTTAGGTCCAGTCTTCCTCAGCTCAGAGCCAGAATCGACGGATGCTTTCCTTTGGAATCTCAGCACACGTGAACCCTAGTCTGTGAAGCTTGCTAGGTGGTCAGGGTGAAAACAGGCTATCCACGGCAGGTTGACAGCTCTCGGGAGCAGTGACCCTTTTTTTTTTTCATTTGGAAGACCCAGGTTTGGAAAAAAATGGCTGTCATAGGCATAAGCTAGCTCCTGTAATAATTGAGCCATGGTGTAAGTCTAGAGTCGGTGACAAGTCTAGCTGAAGTCAGGCTGACATACAAGAATGTTTGAAGTGCACAAGTCTTACAAATAATAATTAAAATTTATAATTTTATATATTTATATTATCTATGATTCATATAAATTAAAAATAAAAAAAAAATCTTTAACCAATCGTAGCCTTAAGAAAAGAACATCCTTTTCTAGCACCAAATCTTTCTCTCATCTTACTTTATATTGTCATTCAAATGTAGCTTCACAATCCTCTAATTCTTTTTATATAAAAAATTAGTCAGAATTAGAATTAAATTAGTATAGAAATAAAAAATGAATCATAAAATAAAATAGCTAATAAACTCTTCCATTAAGAAATCCAAATAACCAAACCTTATGCCTCCATATCACGTACCAATGCAAAATAAAACCAAGATGGACCTAATTTAATACTTTACGGATCACATACTTTATTTGGATTTAAATCAGTTATTTAATCCGAATCACATTCAATCCTCCATATCACATACCAGTGCAAAATAAAACCAAGATGGACCTAACCTAACACTTTACGAATCACATACTTTATTTAGGTTTAAACTAGTTATTTTATCTGAATCATATTTAACCCATTTTATAAAATATAAAAGTACATAATCAATGATAGCTTAAAATCCTACATTCTCCTACTTGAACAACATTGACCGCTAGGTTTTAAGAAAACTGTTTTAATTTTTTTTAAAAAAAAAGGCTCCTGGGCTGAACAACTTTAGTGGTCATATAAAACATGATCCAGATTAACACATCTCAATACAGGTTCTGATCCAATAGATAATATTAATATAGAATCAGAGTGGATATATGCTATTTACCAACACAATTCCTTCCATGATTACAAATATTAATATTTCACCAATATAGAACCTTGCATATGATAAAGTGTAGTGTAAAACATAGCACAGGTGATCTAAAATAACATGCTAATTCTATATCCAGTCCACTTTATAGTCTTAGAAAGATCCTTTTATGAGATTTAATTGTCTATATACTTCAACTTTAAAAAACTTTTATGCCTATGAATCGAAGCATTAAACTTTTATACCGCTAAACCAAAGCATTAAATTGTATGAATTCCTTTATGATTCTAAACTAAAACCTTTACACTTCTAAACCAAAGTATTAAAATTATTACATCTCAAGATTAAATATATGAACTCATTCGAAACAAATATAGCAAGCAATGCTTATATGTGTACACATATAACTAAAATAAATCAAATAACTAAAAAATAAACTTTATTAACTTTAAAGCATTGTAGGTAATTGCTTTAACAATATCCATGAATCCAAATTTATAGAAAACTTCTACTAACCAAGCACATCATAAAATAATAAAATACTCATGTTTTGAGCATGCTTATTAAAGTTAACAAGCCTAAGCTCCTTAGTTAATGGAAAAATCATGTTTTTTGTAACAATATGTTTATAAATTACATGACCATCATCAACTCATTCTTTAATCTTGAAATTTTTTAGGTTCATATACTTAATACCATCAAAGGTTTTAGTATTCTTTATAAAAAATACTATAACCATATCACACAATAAATCTTTAAAGGTCTAGAGATGGAATTAACAACCTTTGAGTCCTGAGATAAAATTCTTTAGCTATATCGTTTGAGCCCTAACTTTAAAACAAGCTATCATTTTTACTTGTATAGTGAAAGAAGCTATTTAGAGCTCTTTTATGATACTACACCCTCCATCTAGCATAATCATTTAACCAATAGTTGACTTTATATCACATGATCATCAACTAAAGTCTGAAACTACATGGCTCGTAATTGCAAGATGGTCAACTCTTCTATAAATAAGTATATAGCTTTAGTTTTCTATGGATACCTAAATACCTTTTTTACCCCTATCTATTGATCATGACTTAGTCTTCAAGAGTATCTCCCCAACAAAGCAACTAAATAAATAATGTCTGGCCATATACTAGCATATATCAAACTTTCTGTAGTATTAGAATGTAGCATATTCTTCATAAACTCTCTTTCTATATGTGAGCATTGAGTTTTATTTAACTTATCTCCTTTACATACAGGAGATACACCAAGTTTATAATTCTTCGTATTAAATCTCTTAAGAACATGATTAATTTATGCTCTTTGAGACAAACTTAAAAGTTTTTTAGATCTATTTCTATATATTTTAATATCAAATACATATGCTGCTTCCGTTAGATCTTTTATATCAAAATGCTTAAATAGTACATTCTTTACTTCATGCAATAATGTCTCACTTGATGCAACAATCCCAAGTTGCTACTAGTAAGAAAAATATAATCAACATATAAAACTAAGAGATAAACTTTTTCTTACTGACCTTGAAATATATATAAAACTAAGAGATAAACTTTTTCTTATTGACCTTGAAATATATACATGAATCAACTTTATTTTTAATAAAATGAAGGGATAAAACAGTCTGATGAAACTTTAAGTATCAATGCCTAAAAGTTTGCTTAAGGCTATATATCAACTTCTTTATGATCGTGATACGAAGCCTATTCATCTTTTTTTTTTTTTAAGTAGTGCTATCCTCAATAGACTTAGGGGACTCATTTTCAATTAAGGCGATATTAAAATCAATCAATTTTAAGGCTAATTTAGCATCTTTCTTCTATCTCTTGAAGCTATTTCCGATTAAAGTTTGAATGGTGCAAATTTGCTTAGTTACAATAATATTACTAGTAGCTAAAATAAAATATAATATAGTATTGATTAAATATACATAAGCATTAATAAATCACAAGAATATACTAAATCATAAACTTTAGTAATGTTCTCAAAGGTTCAAAAAATATACCATAATATAAACATTTTTGGACAAAATATATCGGATACATTTAATTACCTTTTAATAAATTAAATAGTAAGAACGGCTCCTTTAGGAGCTATCACCTTTGGATAGACAAATTCTCTTAGAGTCAATAAAAAAAAAATCCCTTTATTAATTACTCACACTACCTCTAAAATTAATACATACAATTATTTTCTTTGGATAGATAATTGATTATTATAATTTTAGAGAAGCTTTAATGGAAGATCCACTTTGGTGTTACCATCCACATTGACACAAAAGCTCTCTAACTAAGACTAGAATTAAACTTTATGCCCATAAATTATTGATTTATGCATTTATTTATTTTTAGATGTCTTAAATAATGCATACAATCTTGTCATCCAAAAATATATTCAATAACATTTAAATCATTATAATCATAAGAAGAAAAATAAATACGTAATTTACCAAAATTTTTTATTTAAATATATAATATAACATTAGATTGTATTTTAAAAAAAAACGAAGAGAGAGGGATTTGGCCTCTTTCCCCACGGTGGCCTGTAAGCAAAATGGTTCCAAAAAAAAAAAAAAAAAGAAGAAGAAGAAGGAAACAATCAGCAACAGTAGGATTCTCTGTCAAAGATCAGCAGATCTAAAAACTCGGAACATCAAAAGAATAAACACAGCAGCTAGATCTGCAAGAGAGAAAGGAAGGGTCACAATATCCCGTAATCACAGCAGCTGACCTCCATCCCTTCAAAATAAACAGGGAAACCCAGATTTATAATTAAATTTCAGATCTTTTCTGGAATCAGAAGCTACAATTGAGAGCCTGCATCTGTATAACAATATTATCCTGCATCTGGGTCTGGTACTAAGCTTGAGGGATAAGACGATGGATATCAACTTTTTCGTAGACTTAGAAGGTTTCTGTTTGCAAAGAAGGAGATTAAACCTGAAGGGAAAAATATAGTGGCAGTCTCTTCGAGAAGGAACTGAAAAAGCTGATGACTGGAGGCCTGCTGCTGGACCATCTCAGCGGGCACTAGCTCAAGTTCTATGGGACCGATGCCATCATTATGTGACTGCTAATATAATGATATACTTCTCACATCACAACTGCTCAAAGGATTTTATGGAACTTCCCATTAAATAACAAAAATTCTTAATTGAGCTAAGATTTCATTCACTTTTCAAAAAATATCTAATTGCCTTAATTCTTAATCTACCATCTCAAGCAAATTCTAACTGCATAGAGACGACCTCCTCAACGAGGATGAAAAACAAACCTTCAGCAACGCTTGAGATAATGGTACCACTATTCTGATGTTTTCCATTTCCCATCCAACTAAAGAAAGGTGCGGAATGGTTAAAGTCAAATGGTATTCACGCATCAACGAAACAGTAGGCGTACTACGGCTCTGCTCTCTCTCCAGATTACTGGCAGCCGATGCTTATCCATTTCGACACCGAGTCCAGGACGAGTGTGAGGTGGCTTTGTCGAAAGCCTCGGTCACGCCTCTCGTGCGGAACCCTACGAGGACCCGGCTCGAAGGGACTCATGGCTGAATCATAAGCACGAATGCTCGCGGATCCGACCTCGCACTGTGGTAGCGGTGATTTGAAGCGACGCCGCGATGGAATCTAGACGGGGCATGACGGTGTGAGGTCGAGGGAAAGAAAGAAAGGGGCCACGGGAGGCTGTGCGGTCGGAGACCTCGACCATGTATCAAGTCGCGGATAGGGAAAGAAGCGCGATGGCGGCCACGGTTATGGTGTTACCGTGAGCGGGCACTGTTGTCGGTCAGCTGAGGTGCAGTCGGGCGCGGCCGTGATGAGGATGGTTCGTGGGTTGTTCTGGTGATTTGGTCTCTGTGTCCCAGTCCGACCGAATGCTCTCTCCCCGTCGCCGCTTTACGGCGCACCGCCGGCTAGGTTCACGACGGGAGGCGGGTGAAACGGTCTCTATGGGAATTGATTCGATAGCTGGGAGAGAAGAAATGAAAACAGGGAGACGGTTCCTTGTTTTCAAAAACTTGATCGATGGTTCGCTAAGCTATGAAGAAGATGGCCCTGAGGAAAAGCTTGTCTCCGGATTGAGTCTTGGTTCTCTCCCGATACCGATCAATCGGCCAGCCGGCCGGTCGCATGATTGTTTACGAAGAGAAAACTTCGTCTAATGGGAAAGCTGGCTTTCCTGCCAAACTTTCCTTTTTTCTCCAATTGTTCGGTATGGGTGGAGCATGCACCAGTGTAGATTCGTAGGCAAGAAGCAGGAGGGTTTTTAAATAAATAAATAAATAAATAAGAAAGACAGCCGCTGGTTGATTAACGGCTGGTGAGAGCATCCAGCCGATTATAAGAACGGAGAGTTATTGTTATTCAAATATCAAGAAATTCCCTTAATATCTCATCTCCAAACAGATTCATAGTCATGGTAAAAGAATAGGAGATATGGTGTCCCAGAGTGGCTAGGTATCCGCTCAAAAGTGAAAACAGAAGAATTCAATGAGCAGAAGAGGACAACAGGAAAACTAGTTTCCCAATCGAAATTTCTTAATATTTTTAAATTTTTCTGAAAAGGAAAACTGGAGGGAAGAAGACGAAGCCACACAGCTATATCCATCATGGATGGGGCCAAAAAGTAGGGCAGCATTAAATCATGAAAGATATTCTCCTTGCTATAATGTTAAATAATTTTTTACATCCAAATAGTCTTTAGGGCTTATAAAATAGAATTGTTTGTTTGCAGATGGGTCGGATAGGCAATCAAGAAACCCTAACCTACTCTAATATAAAGCCTTAACAAAAGCATAAATCATGATGAAATGACAAGAAAATGAGATTTAAATCTATATATAAAAATTTTACGATCTCATATATGTAATTTAGAATATTAAATAATAATTAAAATTTATAGTCATGCATATTTATACTATTTATGATTCATGCAAAAGTTATAGAGTCTTCCAACCAATCATAGTCCGAGGAGGGACGGTCTCTTCTCTTGCATAGTATTTGAATCTTTCTCTCTTAATTCCACTTTATGTTGTCATTTGAAATGGGGCGTGACAGACCTCTAATTCTCTTTATACAAGAAAAAAATTAGAGCTAGAATTGAAGATAAGAAAATAATTAGAGTCAAAATTGAATCAGAATAGAAGTAGTTTGATCAGAAGGTTCTCTCATCAAGAAACCCAAATAACTTAGTTCTACACCTCTATACCATATACCTATGCAAAATAAAACTGAGATGGACCTAACCTAATACTTTACGAATCCCATACTTTATTTGGGCTTATACTAGCCATTTAATCGAACCACATTCAATTTGTTTTATAAAGCCTAAAAGTACATGATAGATGATAGTCCACATGAAGTTTAAAATCTTACATGAAGCAACATGAACTCAAATGAACAGCCCTGAAAAATCAATTTTAATGCATGATTTGGTGGTGAGAAGCCACATGCTTTGATGGGAACCTCCTTATAAGCAAAAGTTTTTCTCAAGGTTGCCACCTTGGTTAATGTTGTTCCAGCATTGCTCTTGTTCCTGATTTGATGAATCCTTGTCCTTTCTCCAGATCTAGCTAAACAATAAGTTCTGGTCCTTTGCCATGAGTTTTGTTCTTGAATATTCACCAGTTCGGCCTTGGCGCACAAGTTAATCCAGATGTTTACAGCGCATTAAAAGATGATAAACCTTTGATGCAGTGGATCCATTTAGGTAAGTTAAGAATAATATAGTTTGCAAGGTTGATTTGTTCTGGGGGCAAACCATCATCAGGTCAATATTTGCTTAATCCATCAAGAAAAACGTCAGTTTATTGAAACCAAAAAGAAACGCTAGAGAATCGTCAAAAAGAAATATGATTCCTCAAGATCTTGGCCAAAAGGTAGCAACTAAAATATTAGAATATCTTGCGGGCATCAACATTTGATAATTAAAAAATCCATCAATGAAAAAAAAAAAATAAAAAATCTTCATCTGTATATTGCTATTATATTGGTAGATATCTTAAGACATGTGAATTTATTTTAGTTGAGATGATATCTCTGTTGGATCATTAATCCAACGTTGAGCTTATATGTGAATAATTATGTATTGCGGGCTATCAAATAAATTTAAGCCTAATTAAAAGTGATCGATTAAGTATTCAGTAATTTGGGCTTTAATGTATCTGATAGGGTGTGGGCCTTTAATGTGTAGAGACTCAAGAAATTATTTCTATTTTTATGATGGATTAAAATAGAAATAAAATTAGATTATCTATATATATAGTGGTCATGGTTCCTAGATTGCACGAACAGAGACATTCTTTTTAACATCCCATCATCAGAGAGAAAACATTGAGAGAAACTAAAGGACTCTCTCTAAAGTGGACGTGTTGATCTAGAAGGCCAACCGCTCAACTCTAAAGGGTAATCAATCGATATGGACTTAGGTACGCTTCCGCTTATATATTTAATTTTATCTTGATGATCCAACATGAATGATCCTGTTATTTTGGGTGATGATTTTCACCAAAGGGAATTTCATAAATTTCTAACAAATGGTACCATAGCCCTTCATGTTGAATCATCGAGATTGAATTACAGAATAAATTATTATTATTATTTTAGAATAAACGGAAAGAAAGAATTCAAAATATTCCTTCTCCTTTCCATTCGGGTTTCAGACTCTTGCCGGCGGTTTTCGCCATCATCGGCATTAAGTTTTTTTTTTTTTCAAGCGTGGTGATCAGGCCATGCTGGCGAAGGAGCCACGACCATCAGGCCATGGTATCTGTGGCCGCACATTAAGTACAGGTCATTAAAAAAAAAAAAAAAGGGACAGGCGGTTTCTTCACCACCGGCCATAATGAAGACCGGCGTGGGTCTCTACCCGCATCGATGAAGGGACGTTGCGGCCAAACAGTTTTCTTTTTTTTTTTGTGCAAGTAACCCGTAATAGTTTCTTTCCTTTCTTTTTTTTATTTATTTTTTATTTTTGGTAAGTGATTCGTCACAGTTTCTTTCTTTTTTTTTGGATCTTTTCTCAAAAAAAAAAGAGAGTTTTTTTTTTTAAGGGACCAGGTCAGAGGCTGGTGTAGGACCAGGGTTGGCTCATCCGACCAGCCTTGATCTGGTTACAGGTTGATCGATGCATCAACAGGTTTAAGGATAATTTTTTGGTGCAACTTTAACTTCAAATATTGGTATGTTTATATATATTTTGAGATGGATTAATTTAAACAACATGTCACCAAAGTGACCTCTCTTGTAGAAATTAATCTTATTTCAAAATATAAAAGGTTATGTGCATGTAGTTTATGTAAATATCCATCGGTCTAAAGGAAGATTAATATTTAACATAATTGCATGTGTACTTATGGTAATAAATGCGTGATGGTTATTCAGTTTTACATGTGAATAATAAATCGGCCTAAAGGTAGATTCATTATTCGATATATTTTTATCATCAGTGTTTGATTACTACCAATATCACTCACAAGTTATTATTTTGTCCAAAGATAAAATATTAATAAGTGTCTGATATTTTGGGATGGGATTTACCTTTATTTGAATTTATTTTTGCTTTAAGACTAATATGAGTTTGTTTTGTTGTTCTCTCTGCCCATTACATACCCCGCTAACATTACTGCCAACATCAATTCAATTCCTATGCTGAATGGCTCAAACTTCAAGTCCTGGAAAGAAAATCTCTTGAAATTCTTGGAGTCATGGATCTCGACCTTGCGTTAAGGACTGAATCTCCTTCACCTCTTATGGATAAGAGTACCTCAAATGATAAAAGGGACATAGAAAGGTGGGAGAAATCAAATCGCATGTGTATGATGATCATGAAGAAGGCCATTCCAGAAGCATTCAGGGGCACAATGTCTGAAAAAATAACTACTGCTAAGGCTTTCCTTGAGGATATTGAAAAGAGATTTGTCAAGAACGAAAAAGCTGAAATTGGTACGCTCTTGACAAGTCTAATTTCAATGAGGTATAAGGGGAAAGGCAATATCAGGAAGTACATCTTGGAGATGTCTCATCTTGCTTCCAAGCTAAAAGCACTTAAGTTTGACCTCTCTGAAGACTTGCTAGTGCATCTGGTTTTGATATCCCTTTCGGCACAGTTTAACCAGTTTAAAGTGAGCTATAATTATCAGAAAGAGACTTGGTCTCTGAATGAGCTCATCTCGTACTGTGTTCAGGAAGAGGAAAGGCTTAAGCAAGATAAGACAGAGTGTGCTCACCTGGACTCAACTTCTAAGGATAAAGGAAAGAAAAGAAAGAAGGATAAGGCTACAGATACGGCACCTCAAAATAAACAACAAAAGAAACCGAATAATTCGGAAGGCACTAGTTATTTTTTCTGTGGAGCTGAAGGACATAAGAAGAAGCAGTGCACTAACTATCACGCATGACGTGCTAAGAAGGGTATGCTTCTTAATTTGGTTTGTTCTAAGGTTAATTTAACTTTGGTACCTAGACATACATGATGGATAGATTCTGATGCAACAACTCACATCAGTCTGTCTATATAGGGTTGCCTGAGTTATCGAAAGCCAAATGATGCTGAAAGATACATCTATGTGGGCGATGGCAAAACGGTTCCAGTTGAGGCAACAGAAAAATTTAGATTATTGTTAAAGACTGAATTTTATTTGAATCTTGATGAAACTTTTATTGTACCATCTTTTACACGGAATTTGATTTCTATTTCTGTTTTGGACAAATCTGGTTATTTTTGTTTATTTGGAAATGAAAAATTTAGTTTGTTTCATGATTCAAATTTTGTTGGTTTCGGTTCTTTGTCAGGTTACGATAATCTTTATTCAATTGATATAATTGCTTCATTTAATAAATCCCTATATTTAAGTACACGAGGTACTAACAGAAAATTAACCAGTGAGAATTTGGCTGTATTATGGCATAAGAGATTATGTCATATTTTCAGACGAAGAATAGAAAGACTTGTGTCAGATAAAATTCTCGATTCCTTATATTTCACAGACTTTGATGTTTGTGTTAATTGTATAAAGGAAAAACAAATCAATAAAAGAAGATTTGAAGCCAACAGGACTTTGGACGTCTTAGAACTTATATATACGGATATTTGTGGTCCATTTCCTATAATCGCTTGGATTGGTCAACAATACTTTATAACGTTCATAGATAATTTTTTCAGATATGGCTACATATATCCCATTCATGAAAAGTCACAGTCGCTGAACGTGCTCAAAAATTATAAGGCTGAAGTTGAAAACCAACTCAGTAAAAGAATCAAAAGCATCATATCTGACCGTGGTGGAGAGTACTATGACAGATATGATGGTTCAGGTGAACAACGTCTATGACCATTTGCTAAGTTTCTAGAGGAATGCGGTATCGTCTCACAGTACACCATGCCAGGTTCACCCACTATGAATAGTGTTGCTGAAAGACGTTAGGGACTTTGTCTTTGAGAATGAATATATTAATATTCCTACAGATATCATTGGCATTGATCAGGATCCCATTCCTGACCTTGTTCAAGACATAATAGATCAAGACACTGTCGAAGAACCTCCTATTCAAGAAATTGTTTCAGAAGAACAAGCTCCAACATCTCAAGAACCTATGCCATTAAGGAGATCCACTAGAGAGAGGAGAAATGCAATACCAGATGACTACATTGTATTTCTCCAAGAGCATGAGGTAGACATTGGAATAATGGAAGATGATCCAATCAACTTCCGTCAAGCCATGGAAAGTTCTAACTCTCACAAGTGGATTGATGCCATGAATGAGAAGATTAAGTCCATAAAGGATAATGACATCTGGGATTTTGTCCCATTACCTAAAGGTGCGAAACCCATTGGTTGCAAATGGATATTTAAGACCAAGAGGGATTCGAAAGGTGATGTGAAAAGGTACAAGGCTCGTCTTATCACAAAGAGCTTTACTCAGAGAGAAGGCATTGACTATAAAGAGACTTTCTCTCCAATTTCTTCGAAAGACTCTTTTAGGATTACAATGGCATTGGTAACGCATTTTAATCTTGAGTTACATCAGATGGATGTGAAGACGGCGTTTCTCAATGGTAACATTGATGAGACGATCTATATGGTGCAATAAGAAAACTTTGTGTCGGGAGACCCAAAGAATATGGTTTGCAAATTTAAGAAATCCATCTATGGACTCAAACAAGCATCTCGACAATGGTATTTCAAGTTTCATTAAGTGATTATCTCATTCGGTTTTGAGATGAATTTGGTCGATGACTGTATATACCATAAGTTCTATGGGAGCAAACATATTTTTCTAGTTTTATATGTCGATGACATCTTACTTGCCAGCAACGATATAGGCTTATTGCACGAAACCAAGAGATTTCTATCTAAGAATTTTGAGATGAAAGATCTTGGTGATGCCTCTTTTGTGTTAGGCATACAAATACATCGGGATCGCTCTCGAGGTATTCTCGGATTATCACAAAAGAGCTATATCGAAAAGGTTCTCAAAAGATATGACATGCAGGATTGCAAACCACGTGATACCCCTGTAGCTAAGGGAGATAAGTTTAGTCTTAATCAATGCCCTAAGAATGATTTTGAAAAGAAGGAAATGCAGAAGATTCCCTATGCTTCAGCAGTAGGGAGTCTGATATATGCTCAGGTTTGTACGCGTTCGGATATTGCGTACGATACGAGGATGTTGGGCAGATATTTAAACAATACAGGAATAGACCATTAGAAAGTAGCTAAACGGGTCTTGCGGTACTTACAGAGAATAAAAGGTTACATGCTCACGTATCGGAGGTCGGATAAGCTTGAGATCATTGGGTATACTGACTCCGATTTTGCTGGATGCCAAGATAGTATGAAATCTACATTGGGCTATATCTCTTTGTTGGTTGAAGGTGCAATCTCCTGGAAGAATGCTAAACAGTCACTTATAGCATCTTCCATCATGGCAGTAGAATTTATAACATGTTATGAGGCGTCCAATCACGGAATATGGCTGCGAAATTTTGTCACAGGGCTGTGCATAGTGGATGATGTTAAAAGACCATTTAAATTATTTTGTGACAATAAGTCAGCAGTTCTATATTCCAACAATAACAGGAGCTCAACGAAGTCAAAGCATATCGACATCAAGTTCCTAGTTATTAAAGAAAGAGTTCAGAGTGGACAATTGTCTATAAAGCACATTGGAACAAACTCCATGATTGCGGATCCGCTTACTAAGGGATTGCCACCCAAAACGTTTCATGAGCATACTGCTCGTATGGGTGTCATGTCACTTAAAGATATTCAGTTTTAGTGGGAGTTTGTAATTTTAGATTTTTGCATAAACAATTTTTTTCAGTTATTTCAATTTATGGATATTTTGAGGTTATTTTTGCAGAAATAAAGTTTTTTTTTGTTTGTTTACACTCTGATTTTAGTATAATCTGATTTCACTAAGGTTTAAAGGAGGACCAATTGGAAATAGACATGTTAAGATCACATTGCATAAAATTTTCATGCTACACATCCACACCATGATCCATGTCATTCAATTGTATCAACATATGTGACCATTGATGGGTTGAGTTACGATAGATGTAATGAAGACCACTTTGATCCTATGTTGGTGTGATTGATGGACCAGGTTAGTTGCAGATACATTTTGATAATGACAGCAAATTTGAGCTCGTTCAGTTATATCTAGCAAAGCATAATTATAAGGTTACACATATAGCCCAAGTGGAAGATTGTTGGATCATTAATCCAACGTTGAGCTTATATGTGAATAATTATGTATTGCGGGCTGTCAAATAAATTTAAGCTCAATTAAAAGTGATCGATTAAGTATTTAGTAATTTGGGCTTTAATGTATCTGATAGGGTGTGGGCCTTTAATGTGTAGACTCAAGAAATTATTTCTGTTTTTATGATGGGCTAAAATAGAAATAAAATTAGGTTATCTATATATAGTGGTCATGGTCCCTAGATCGTACGAACAGAGACATTTTTTTTAACATCCCATCATCAGAGATAAAACATTGAGAGAAACTAAAGGACTCTCTCTAAAGTGGACGTGTTGATCTGGAAGGTCAACCGCTCAACTCTAAAGGGTAATCAATTTATATGAACTCAGGTACGCTTCCACTTATATATTTAATTTTATCTTAGTGATCCAACATGAATGATCCTGTTATTTTGGGTGATGATTTTCACCAAAGAGAATTCCATAAATTTCTAACAATCTCTACTATCACAATGCAAGCATCGTTGGATTGGACCTTCCTTTATTCATGCTCCCTAAGCCTCGACTGATCATCACTTATCATCCTCATACTCTCTATATGAATTTTTTTAATAATATATATATATATATATATATATATATATATATATATATATATATATATCTTAGTCAAGCTTTTATAATGTCCAAGGAAAAAGGCTGGTAGATAAGACGTTTGTTAAGCCAAATCCTATACCGAGAGGCCTAGCCGTAACGAAATGCGGTGGTTCGCAGCCTCTCCTTCCCACCGACCCCTAAATTAAAGGAGAAACCACCTTAATTTAGAGGAGGGAGAGACACAGAGTCACCAGGCAAGAGAGAGGCTGGATGAAAACATAAGCTACGAGAGATGAGAGGAAAGCAAGCATGGCTCGTTGCAGGCCTCTGGGATTCTTGTTGGGGCTGCCCTTCGCCGTGCTCGCATTGCTTCTGTCCCTCGTCGGCGCCGTAGCGTGGCTCATCGGGTTACCATCCTTCTTTAATGATTCATTTTATTAAAGAATTTCATTTTGCTGTTGCGTTTGGAAATTCTGTAAAAAGAAAAAATTGCTTTATTTTTATATTTGCAACTACTTTTTCGTCCTGCAAAAATGATTTTTATTTTGAATTTTATGAATCATTATATCACCAATTTCAGATGAGTGGATATGTTTTTCTTAGTTGATGCACGTACATGATAGTTTTTGATTTGCATGTAAAGATATTCTTATTAGTCATAAAGATTAAATATTTTCATCTACAAAAAAAATATTTATTTTTGCAGACATAATATAATGAAATGATTTTTCCTGCAAATTGATTTTTTTTTTCACAAAGAAATAGTCTTAAATTTAATCTCGTGACTTTCTTTCATTTTTGTTGCAGATTTGTTTTGACTTGTATTTGCCCGTGTTGCGGGTGCTGTGCTTGGGTGGCCAATTTAGCAGTCGATATAATACAACTTCCCATTAAAGTGATTCAGTGGTTCATTGATAAATTTCCTTATTGATGTTAATTTGTGAATTATTTGTATTTATGTATCTTAGATGCTTGTTCTTAATTTATTTATAGCATGGTTGGAGCTTTTTGTGATCAATTTGAATCATTCATTTTGAGATTTGTCCGGGCTTGATTTGAGGATAAAAGATGTCCACGGTGTTTATGTCTCACATTGTTGACTAGGTTTCAACTCTCCTATAAATGATATGCTCTTAGCAATATATATATATATCATTGGCTGATACCTGTATTTTCTTAAATTGGTTGATACTTTTCTCTTCCATCATTTGGAATAAAGGCTATCTATACTTGAAAGAAGAGGGCTAAGTCCAAAACAACAAGCCAGAGACCTCTAGTAACACCCCAAGCCCATTTACAATCCAATTAACTTCTAGCGGACTAAAACCACATGGTCCAAAAACTCGTGTAGAAGTTAATGGGTAGCAAGTTGACTTGAGTTATAAGCACATAGCACATTTCTCTCCCTTCCAATCCCTTCCAATATGAGACTAAATTTGGGGTATCACAATCTTCCCACCTTATAACGTGATATCCTTGTCGCATGCCAGAATATACCCTGGTTGGATCATTGGTACTGCAAGGGTGGCTCCATGCCATGGAGCCATAGCGAGACTCTACCACCGCCCTAATATACCTCGAGTCGGGTCATTGGTACTGCAAGGATGGCTTGCTCCATGGCAAGACTCTACCACCGCCCTAATATATCCCGATCGGATCATTGGTACTGCAAGGATGGCTCCACGCCATGGAGCCATGGCGAGACTCTACCACCGCCCTAATATACCCCGAGTCGGATCATTGGTACTGCAAGGATGGCTTGCTCCATGACGAGACTCTACCACCGTCCTAATATACCCCGAGTCGGATCATTGGTACTACAAGGATGGCTCCATGCCATGGAGCCATGGCAGGACTCTACCACCGCCCTATGCCAGAATATACCCCGAGTCGGGTCATTGGTACTGCAAGGGTAGCTCCACGCCACGCTTGGGGTAGCCTTTTTCTCATGCCCCCCCACCAACTTCCGCACACTCGGATCGGCTCTGATACCATTAGTAACGCCTCAAGCCCACCTACAATCCATTTAACTTCTCTGATACCATTAGTAACGCCCCAAGCCCACCTACAATCCATTTAACTTCTCTGATACCATTAGAGATGCCCCAAGCCCACCTACAATCCCCCCACCTACAATCCATTTAACTTCTAGCGGGCCGAAACTACGTGGTCCAAAAACTGGAGTGGAAGTTAATGGGTAGCAAGTGGACTTGAGTTATAAGTACATAGCACATTTTTCTCTCATCCAATATGTGACTAAATTTGGGGTATCATAATTATTGTGATATCCCAAAAGTTTAGTCCTACATTGGATGGGAAAGAGATGTGTGATGTGCTTATAACTCAAGTTCACTTGCTACCCATTAACTTTCACTTGAGTGAGTTTTTGAGACACGTGGTTTTGATCTGCTAGAAGTTAATTGGGCTAGCGAGTGGTCTTGGAGTGTTACACCTCTTTATCCTCTTTATTGCATGAGTGAAGGGAAATTTAATAAATAATTGATTAATAAATTCTTGATTAACACCATATATCATGCATTCAAAACTCAGGCTATCTGAAACTCACATAGCTATTTGAAATATTATAATTTAATTATGTATTATTCATCAAATTATACTTAGAAGTCTTTTGGATTCTACAAGTGAAATTATAGTGCAACTTTAGTTATAATATAATTAAGCCTATTCTAAATGAATTATATTATAACTAACTTAAGGTATGTTGGGATGAACGATTTTCATGAGAGATTTCACTTGAAGTGAGGATTTTAGAATTTTAAAATCAAAATTCCTTATTTGGCTACTCTCAATAAAGGATTTCTAAAATTCTATAAAATTTACAAATCCCTCAAAATGATCATTTATAAATTTCACCTTTAGATATATCATTTATAAATCCCTCGCAAAAATCCACTTAAAAATAATCAAAATATTTAATTTTATTCACATGCTAAAATATTTACATAAATATTTTTTAATATTTATTCTATTTAAAATATTAATATTTACATAACTATTATTTATTAATAAATATTACAATAAATATATTATTAGTAATATATACTGCTAATATAAATATTAATAAATATAAATATTTATGTAATTAAAATAATATTTAATTTATAATTTATGCAATTAAATATGATTTATGTATTTTATAATAATATAATATTATTGGCTCACGGTTGAGATCAATACCACGATCTATGAAGGGCTTTTTTTTTTTGTTTTTTGTTTTTTTTTTTTTTGTGCTCAATAGTGACGAGGATGGGCAACACCACGAACATCCGCTGATAAGATTGAATTGAGATTCTCTGGAGCAGAATCGCATCAAAAGACAGAGCAACTAAGAGACAGCATTGTTAGCTACGAAGCTAGCAGCTTAGTTCTCCTCGCAGAAAGTGTGACAGTCCATTGGAAGCTAGTGGAACTGAGTAATTGTCTAATGTCCCGAGCATAAGGATGAAACACTTCGGATGCTGGATCCAAGATGACATTGTGGCAGAGTCTCCTCCAATAACATTATGGCAGAGGGTCCTTCTTCAACCACAAAACCAAGCTGAAGGGCGTAGGAAAGAAGATTATGAAGACCAAAATAAGCTACAGTTAACTCGGCATGAGGCACAAAGACATGAGCACAAAAATTAGAGCGTAGCATCCATGGAGTCATAAGTTTAAAATTTAATTATTATTTTTTCACTTTTAAATCAACATATATCTTATAATCATCATACTTTTATCTTTAAAATTTATAAACTATATAAATAAATAAATAAATAAATTTAAACTTAAATATATTTAAATATAATAAAATTTATTTCTTTTTATATATATATATTAAAAAAAATAATTATATTTAAACTTATTTTAATCTTAAAAAGTAGCCATTTAGTTCTAGCTAAATGTTAATTTCTACTGACAAAATTTCTCTTTTAAGCCCTCCCCACTCCTTCCTTCCTTCCTTCACCATCCTACATCCTCTGCATCCTTCTTGTCAACGCACGCGTTGGAGAACGAGAAAATCCTGACGCAAGCTTGGAAACTATCCTTCCACAGGTTTCTGACCTTGTCTCTCTTCCAGACTTCTCCACCTCACCCTCTGTGTTCCCCCTTCCATCCCCTTCCTTACCCTCAAGACCATTCGCCATTCAAGACCGCCACCAGCACCACCACCTAAGCAGCAGAGGAAGAGCAGCAGGGAATTTGGAGCAGAAGAGAGAGCTAGGAGATGGGAGTGGACTACTATAAGATCCTTCGAGTCGATAGGAACGCCAAAGACGAAGACCTCAAGAAGGCCTACCGCAAGCTCGCCATGCGATGGCACCCCGACAAGAACCCCAGCGACAAGAAGGAAGCTGAGACCAAATTCAAACAGATCTCCGAGGCCTACGAGGTACGCAATCCATCGCCCCACCTCGAATCCCTCCAAAGACGCCTTCTTTCCACATATTTCGATCCGTCTTGTCGTTCTCACCTTAAATTCTCCTCCTATTCTAATCCGTTGTATAGGTCTCTCCTCCAATTCCCTTTAAAGATCACATTTTTTCCTTCTGTTCTCCTCTTTTTTAGGTTTGTCTCCAATCTTCTTTCCATGATCACGTTTTCGCATCTATTTCAATCCGTTTTATAGGTTTTAGCTCGAAATTCCTCCAAAGATCACACTCGTCGATACCTGATTTCCCCTCTCTTTTTTTTTACCATGAACTTGAATTTCCATCGAAAGCCTATTTTTCAAATCTCTTTCTAGCTCTTCTTTGTAGGTTCTAAGTGATCCTCAGAAGCGCGCCATCTACGACCAGTACGGGGAGGAGGGGCTCAAGGGGCAGGTTCCGCCCCCGGGGGCCGGTGGAGCCGGCGGGGCCTCCTTCTTTCCCGGCGGCGGGGACGGGGCAACTGTGTTCCGCTTCAACCCGAGGAATGCCGACGACATTTTCTCCGAGTTCTTCGGGTCCTCGAGCCCGTTTGGGAGCATGGGTGGCGGCGGTGGTGGTCGGATGAGGGGTGGTACCAAGTTCTCGAGCTCGATGTTAGGGGATGACTTCTTCGGGTCCACGTCTGCTGGCGGGCAGGGGCCGATGAATTCTCGTCGGCCGCGGAAGGCGGCGCCGATCAAGAATTTGTTGCCATGTAGCCTCGAGGATTTGTACAAAGGCACCACGAAGAAGATGAAGATCTCCAGGGAGATTGCGGATACGAGCGGGTAAGTCTCTTCTCTTCTAATTCTTTTCTTAAATCTTAGAAATGTTTTTTATATTTTTGCTTTGCTATCTGCTTGAAGTGAGCTTTAATTGATGAGAAGCCTCGTTTATAGGTTAATCTAACCTTAATCTTAAATGGGATTACTCGCGTTTCTATTTATTACTGCCAAGTATTATGACTGAAATATTTTGCTTGGTTTTATTGTTTGATGAAGGGTGCTATGTTATTATGTTAGTTTGATTGCTTGATTTAAATATTCTTGTTTAGGTGTAACTATTGTAACCAAGATTCTGGACATGTACTGGTACCATGCATGCATGGTGTAGGTGTGCCACCATGCCTTAGATGGGATTGATTCGGACATTCCCCATGTTGAATGCTGGTAGGTATGGCATGTTCAGTACAGGATAGCATGCACTAGTATAATAAACCATAAAAATGACCTTTCTATATAGTTTTATGTTGCATTCTAGTCATTCGCATCTAGAACTTTGAGCTCTGCCTACATTGTCACTAGCTACATAAACAATTTGATTGATCTTACTAAGATGGGCATGCTGTTTATGTTGGATTGGATTCATTTCCATGTCAATCTGTGACCTGCTCGAATGACCATGTTTTGATATGCAAAAACTAGAACTCGAACTCCAAATATCCTCGCATCATCAGTTTTGTATTGGCACTATAGTTGTTCAGTCACTCTCCTAACCAATGGTGATTGATACACCCTCTAATGATGAGCTTCTGCACCCTTCTTTATGAATTAAATTGAGGTGATGGCATGTTATAGTGATTGGTTAGTGAGAACCGATATTTGAATTGGCAGTACATGCATGTCATAGGTATATCTGCTTATTAGCCAACTCGCATCTCTCCACCCGCACACCAATGTCACTCCAATAAGGATTCACAGGTTAAATCACTAGATCCAGGACATGTTGAGGATATTTTAAAATTGATGCTTCTGTCTGTCAGCACTGTCATGAATAGGGAGATGCTTTATTACTTCTTAAGTGACCAATGGGGGGTTGCGGCCACTTCAAGATATTACCCAGTAAAGCACATGCATGTGTAGCAAGGGTGAAGAGGAAACAATCAAATGTGACTTCTACCAAATTTTCACAGGCCAAATGATAGACGAGATAATGATCCTATGACTAATAATGTATTTGTTGCAAGAAGTGCACATGTTGTTGAAACATCTCTCGTAGACTTTGCCTATGTTGAATATTTGAAAGAATAAACCTCTTCCATGAAAGGGGAGGGGTGGAGAGCCCAAGAATAATCTGCTGAGCTACCCTCCCTTCTAGCCTTTCCTGATTCACTGGGAAAGGAGATTTGATGAGGCAACCAGATGGTTTGTTGAGTCAGAGAATGCTATAATCTGATTTTGGTTGGATAGAAAGCACACTCCCGCTTGCCTATGCTTGAATCATCTCCTTTGACTCTTTTTGATCCTCCTGTCATTCCAACAGCTGATGAAAGAAATATTGTATGTGCTCAGCTAGATTATTCATCCCAAAAATTGTCTGGCAGAGATAATGCTACAAAGTTATGGAATAAGAGACCATTGAGAGGGAAAGAGCTAGTGATAGGTCGTCCCTGGTTCTTCAGAGGATTGCATTAAGGTGAAATGCATTGGTCCTCCTTTCCTAAAGGATGTAGTTGGTGACAAAAGTTGATTCATAGTGGTCTCACTGGTCCACTCCTTGTTACTTGCATGGCTGGAGCTGTGAATACTACCATTTAAGTTTTGAATCTAGTTTCTGGTAAAGTGCTTATTCCTTATGACCACTTGGGGATATTAGCAAGTAGAACATATTCATGTGTGCCAGGTGCGAAGAGGCAAGAAATGCATTGTTTCTTATATTGGTCACAATTGGTCTAGCCACACCAAGACTTAGCCATCTTAATTGAGAAGAATCACTTTCTTCCAAATTAACCATTGTATGACAAAGCAAGGAGTTCCTCTTATGGGATCAAGATTCAGAAGTACTATGAAAAAGGCCAGATGGAAGACTCAGTTATGGCAACAAAAGAATCAAGTGAGTGGAATAGACACATAAGAAATATGTCATGCCACTAGGGAGACTGCAACTTTGATAGACTGATTGATTGAATAGAGATGGCTTAGGTACAATCTGTTGGTAGGCCCTTGGCTGCAAAGGAGATCCCCATGAAGAGTACTCATGCATTGCATCCTGTTTTTATGCCATGTAAAGCACATTTTAAGCTGCTGCTGCTCGTCCTCTTTTGCTTCAAAACTTGGGCTCGCTATTCCAATTTTATCATTATGGACTGACACCAAGATTTAATCCTAGGCAAGCCGAACTAATTTTCACAGCCAGCAGAGTCACAATGAAAATGGCTCCCTTAGTGAGAACGTGTGCAAGAATGCTTGAAGATTTCCTATGTATGGGAGTTGTCATATTACAAGAGGTGTATTCATTCAGTAGTTTAGAAGCAGGTGTAAAGGCCTAGATTTTTTTTTTTTTTTTTTTGGGATAGTTTTACTTGAAAGGCGGCTATCACTTCAGCTTCATGCATTTGATTTTTTCATGGCTTGTAGAATAAAGACATCCTTTTGGTTTGCAATTTCATGTGCACACCAACTCCATTTGCAACTTTTTAACTATTTCATCAGGGAAGCATCTTGACTTTTAAAAGCATCTCAACTTTTAACTATTTCATGATCATGATGATGATAACGTTTTTGTTTCTCATTCCAGTAGATGATGTTGTTCATGTTAGGCATGCATCAATTTGATAGTTCGGTCTATTCTTCTGTATTGTTGGCTTCTGCTTCCATTGCATCATGTCTTGGCCTCCTAATTCTCAGTAAATTATAAGCTTTTTGAGACTGCTGATAGGCTTGATAAAAAATTTTATCTTCTTAGCAGCTTCTATATCCACTGGATTATGATTTCAGTGCATTACTAAATTAATGATTTGATCATTTTGTCCAGAAAAACAATGCCAGTGGAGGAAATCCTAACCATTGATATAAAGCCTGGTTGGAAAAAGGGAACAAAGATTACATTCCCTGAGAAAGGAAATGAACAGCCCAATGTCATTCCTGCGGACATTGTTTTCATCATTGATGAGAAGCCACACCCTGTCTTCACTAGGGAAGGGAATGATCTGGTTGTGACCAAGAAAATCTCTCTTGCTGAAGCTCTGACTGGCTATACTGTTCATTCAACGACATTGGATGGTCGCAGCCTTACCACACCCATAAATTCTGTTATTCATCCCAGCTATGAGGAGATTGTTACCAGGGAGGGCATGCCGTTACCCAAGGACCCATCCAAGAAAGGGAACCTTAGAATCAAGTTTGACATCAAGTTCCCAACAAGGCTTACTTCAGAGCAGAAAGCTGGGATTAAAAGACTGCTCAGTCCTTAAGCCCAATGTATTTATAACCTGAATAGGATTTTGCAATAAGATTCCTCTGATTGCTGAGATACAAAACATTATTGTAACGTGATCATTTTTCAGTTATAGAAGGAAGATATGTTCTCCCCTAACCCAGGAAATGTATCTTGAATCTCACATTGTTGCCTGCGGATTCGGACACATAGCAAGAACAGCGCTCCACGCTATGTGGACCATGACTGAGGTTGATGTTGAGGCTTTCAAGTTAAACTCCTTTGGGACGATGCGTGGTGATTGTCTACTACTGTCCAGCTTTGGTGCGAGAAGTCGGAAAATTTTCTTTGACGATTGTATACCACGAAAGATCCTTTAGAGCTAAGGTCTACTGTTTTCTCATGCATCAAATGAACTCTCATCTTTCAGTTAAACATGTTGCCATTGCATCTTGCAACTCAACTTGAATTTCTTCCTTCCCAACTTATTCCAATCACTGGCACAAAGCTGATACGCAGGAATTAAATCGGGTTAAGGGTATTTTTACACAGAAAAGGAAGAGGGAAAAGTTCGTGGACCAGCGTATTTATTTTTTCAGAAACATCACAGATGATCTTTCGATTTCTGTCCTCATGGGCTAGCTTTGTCACTTAATGTTTCTGAGATGCTTAACCTACCAATCATATATGTGTTTTGAGTTATAAATGAGTCAATTTGCATAAATTTATTAAATAGGTCAGATGTCTGTTTAGATCTTTTAATTTTATTTTGTTATTTACATCTATTTGGATCTGTTTAGCATTTTAATCTATTTTTGGACCTATTTAATCCATTAAAAATCTGCTTGATCTGTTCGATTCAACCCATTTAATATGTGCAAGATGGGTTGGGTTACATGTTTACTGAAAGTCAAATTTATATGAAAATTTTAAACCTGTTTAATAAATAAATCGAATTATTAGGATTTTTGACGTGTTGCATAAATGGATCAAATTCAGGTAAGCAAATTTTTAACTTTCATCAGATGCGATTACCCCCTAGTACAGAAATGGTAGAGATCAATTTTAGATTAAAATGTTGCACCTTAACTTTCCCCACCCGTTCTCAAGTACTCCAAATATTCGTATAGACAATACACCATATAATAAGTTGCCCTCTCAAAATACTTCTCCAAACTAGAGAAAGACAGCATTCCGCCATAGATCCTTAAATAACAAAGGCTTTAGTGGTACCTACAGTCCTTTAATTTACCCCAACTTGCCTCACAAATTTAGGTTTTCCAAATCACCTTTCTCTTTTTGTGTCACTTCCCAAAACTCCAAACTAACTCCAAGTTTCCTTACACACAAACACATATGTATGTGTATGGTAACGCTGAGCTATTCCTTTTTCCTTTTTTTTTAAAAAAAAAAAAAAAAAAAAAAAAAATTGATCAAGAGATTCTTTATTGCTTGGCTACCAAGCGCATTTCCTTGCAGGCCTATCCTTCCTGTGGCACCGAAAAACCTGCGCGGCGATTAGCCATCCATACCACCAAGGCAAAGTACTCGATGAACACTTTCAGTTAATCCGAATTTAAAGGCAGGCTTTCATATTAATTGCAGATATGGCACAACAGATTTAGCTATAAACACGTACAAAGTACTTCGCGGTCACCCAACGCCGGTAGCGAAGTTCAAAAAAAAAAAAGCACGTTATGGTGAACATGAGAACAGTCGCTCAGCCGAGAATGAACACTGCTACCAATACAATTCCTCAACCTGACCCTGCACCAAGACAAATATATAGCAGACATGGAGCTAATAATTAAATCAAATTTATCCCGACCAAAAAGAAAATTTAATAAATAAAAATAAACCGTTTAATAGGTCCATGAAACAGCCCCCAGAAGGCCTGAACAACACAAATTTACAAATTTCTGTCACATCACTTAGTATTGCGTAGCCTGGTCCAATTTTGGTGCCAAGTGGGCGAGTGCAAACATGCCCTCCCCAAATGACAGCTCCTTTCCCTGTCCAGAATTTCACCTCAGGTCGCACAGGGCAGTTAGAAAGCCTTCTCAGACTGCCTCAGCTCCCAACCACCACCAGTTTTTAAAAGAATATAAATGACAGCTACATCTATCGCCAGGCAGAACGAAAAATGGATGGCTATCATTTTCTTAACTACTTTTCACTTCTATAATTGAAAAATTAGAATTCCTTAATCACTGTATTCTGAAGAGAATGATGAAGCCCCTTCATCTTCATCTCCATTTCCCCCACCATCCCCACCTTCCTCCCCCTCATCCCCTATTTCCTCTTCATCTTCATCATCCACATCAGCATCTAAGACCTCACGGCCATTCTGGTCCACTTCATCTTCCTCTAAATCTTCATCTCCTTCCTCATCACCTTCTGCATCATCTTCCTCTTCACTCTCGTCATCCATTAGTCCTACGGGTTTGCTGTCATCATAATCTATAGCATACTCAGCTGCCTGGTCATCATACTCAACATTTTCATCAGATTGGGAACCTTCACTGTTGCCGTCATCTTCAACATACGCCCTTCTAGTTTCCTGTAAACCCCACTCTTCTCCTCCCGAGCTTCTGGGAGAGTCCTCGATGCTGTCCTGTTTGACACTACTGCTCACACTGTTAAAATTGCTAAATAGAGTCTCCTTTCTAACTGCGGGAACCCTGCTCTCAGATCTTTGCCGTGGCCTAACAGTGCGACGACCCCGCCTACGCCCCCCTCGGCCACGTGTCCTGCCTCTTCTTGTATACTTCCGTGTGGTCTTCTCAAAACTACTGATGTTTTCATCTCTGAATTCAAATCTGGTGGAGCTCCCATTCCCTCTTGACCCTCTTCCTCCACGTCCACGACCCCTTCCACCTCGACCACGGCTCCCTCGTCCACGACCTCTGCGCCCACTCCGAGGATCAAGCCACTTAGATTCTTTCCGGTAATCAACTTGGTCAGCAGTATCTCTTGGATCCAGCTCCTGAACATTCTTGACAACAGCATATCTTGACGAAAGTTTCTGCATGAAAGAATATTACCATCATTCAAGGGAGCCAAAATATGCTAAATTCAGATAACTATTACATTTAGGGTCTGTTTGGATGCCTGCACAAAGTATTCCAAGGATAAGTCCCCCACTCAACTGATTTTTAAGAGAGCGAGTGATGGAAAAAAATTAGGCAGCCATGGTGAGAGTTTGGGAACTTTAAGACTATAGATCCCTAAAAATTAGGACGCTGCAATCTTTCTCGGTAGTGACTTCCAGAATCCCAAATTTTTCCCGGATCACACCAGATGGTCATTAGTTATAAACATCTTTTTGGGCCTGCTTGGCTAATCCAGTAAGAACAGCCAGACCAATCATGCTGGATTCATGAATTGGACAACCATTTGGACCAAGCTCTCATCAACCCACCCTGGCCCTAATCTGTATCCTGTAGAAAAGAAGAAAAAGACCTCCCGAGGACTTCTATTTCTTCCTGCAGAGATTTGGACTGCCAGCCTCCCCAGGCCTCCCCCACTCCTCTCTCCCTTCCCTCTCCAGCCCATCCTGCTGGATCCTTCAGGATCCAGCAAGATTTTTCCAAACAGGCCCTCAGCATCCCATGCTAACCTCTTCCCACCATTTACCATTTATTGTATACCTTCTGGACAAGCTCACCTGGGCATCCAAACAGCCCCTTGGAAGCCCCAACAATTTTTTTTAAAGAAAAAGAAGGGGAAAAAAAAAACAGAAGTGTCACCAATCTACAAAATTTTAAATTTTTTTTCTTGCATAAAATTTCCAACCAATTAACGGTGAGTAGGAAGGGATTATATGTATCAAAATTAAGTACAACATGGTACGATAGGACAAGCTCATTTATAAGAGCAATGAGATAAAAATGTACTAAAATTTTAGCTTGCTGATAAAGTTCCCTTAGATTTGGAATTGACTTGATTAAAAGTTTGGCTCAATCGATGAGACAACTGAGGGCAAGCCTTGATGGTACAATAAGTTTGCTCAAGTATGATACGAGCGTCATGGGTCTGAAGCACAAAAATAACCTTTCCACATGCAGTGTTTATTTGCTTGTCAGAGATCGGGCACCGCCAAGTTGCTCACATTAACTCCATCCTAACGTCCCTCTTTATCTTTTTTAGGAACTATGGTTTTGAATGTAACTACAAAGCAAGCATATAAAAGTCATTTATTTTTGATGTACCATAGATAACCCAAATACAACTACAAAGCATGCTGGAAAAGAGACAGGACTCTTAAATCATGATTAATGGATTGCCTCAGCATAAATTGATGAAAATTGTACATGAATTGCTTTAAGAAATTAAGGGGATATTCAATTTCTATTTTTTGAGGCATAAAGCTTAACCAACGTTCCATTATTTAGCTAACCACAACAATTCCCACCTGAGAAAATTAAGGCAAATTTCCAATTGAGTTGAAGGATCATATTGTTCTATTGGGTCAGACGATATCCAGATATTTATAACAAAAACACTTCATGATATGATCGAATTTAAAGTATAATATATCGATTGAAAATTATAATTAACCACAATGATGTTATTGATTTATAAAATGCAACAGCTTCCCATCCTATTAGTTTACAAGGTACCCCGGTTACCTATTAAAAAAAAACTGAAAATTCATTAGAAAAGAGAAGATGATGAACTTACAATGAATTCTCCTACTTCCTTCCCTTTATGTGATTCCATCTTTTGGTGCAGCATATAAGAAATCGAAGAATCAAGATCCAACAGCCTTAAAGCCACAGCTGCTGCAGTATCAGGCACCCATGGAAGTACAGGAACTGATCCAGAAAGGAAAACAGCATTGTCAACAGTGAGTCCTGGTGTAGTAGAACACAGCAGTTCGGTGGTTGTTTCAAAATTCGATGATAGACAGTCCCGTTTTATTGCACCTTCCAACAAAGTCAAAATCTGCAAGCACATGACATGAAAAATAGCACTAATTGATTTCTGTATAAAAAGACACCCCAAACAGAAAACTAAAGTTTGGTTTAGCAGCATTTTAATCGAAGGAGTGTAGCATGAAATTAAATTGTCACCGAGAAGAGATCTATTTAAAATCAAGCAATAGCAGAAGGCTGAAGTAACATCCACAAGATGCAACACCAATGACAACTGGAGTATTTTTAGAAAGATGATCCAAAATTCAAAATTATGAAACTGATAGGAACTAAACAAAATCAAAGGTATATATGGTTATCCTATTTCTTTATGTTTTGGCCTTACATTTTATCTTCAATTGAATATCAAATTTTCACTTATGAAAACTACGGAATACTTGATCAACTCTAGGCCTATCCATGTCCCAGTAGGAAAACATATTAAGAGCACCTATCATTAATTCAATTCAAAATCCTTCTCATCCTTGAATGGTGGTCAGGATCTACTTAGGTTACAAACATCCCATAGATAAGTTGCTTGCATCAGCTTCTGATGCTCCAGATCTATTATGTAACAAGCTTGATTCCATGTTCAACAAAGCACAACTCTTGATTTTGCAATCCACCAGCCACCTTGTAGTAGTGTTGTCTCTCTTTCAGGCAATGCAAAAAAGGACAATTTACTTCTGACAGGACTACTGATGAAAACTGGTCTGGTTCAAAATACACATTGTAAGAAGAACCAGGAAATATTGCTATTTATTTCTTTGTCTGATACACCAATGCAAGATGTATTTTTAATGTTATAAAAGCGCTTTAGTCCAACTTAACCATACCAACCATCCACAATACCATCCTTAAAGAAATTTCAAACCATATCTAATGGTTGACCAGGAAATCAGGAGAGGGAACAAAGGTGCGTTAAACACCGCAATAAGCACTTGGCCCTCAATGGTAAAATCTGCTTCAGGCATTTAAAGAGGAAAAAATGGAGATAAGCTTTACTTATACCACAAATAATGTGTTCCGGGTATTGGTTGGATAATGAAATTGGCATAAATTTCACGATTTGGATGGAAGTGAATATCAAGTTACGAATTCAATAGATGGAATATCAAATTAAACCACCATGGTGAAGTATAGAAATTTATTTTCACATATTTTCTGAGCTGAAGGTTTCTTGCTATTACATGTCATTGACACAATTGAAATAAAAGCAAGATTCTAGGAAAAAGGGAAATGTATCTTCAGCCATGGTCACTAGTATACCATCTTTTTGTTAGCCTTTGATTAGTAATTGATAGAATCATGATTAAGTTTTCAAGTCCAGGTGCCAATGAGTGTGCTAGTGGACATATTGTGCCATGTCAGATTAAAAGGTCAAAAGAAAAATATAATACTCTTTTAATTTAAAATATTTAAAAAGAATAAATAGATTGAGCCAACTCATGTCAGGTGCCAATACTGGACAATGATAATGATGCATTAATTTGGTCTCATTTAATTAATATAACAGATATTGTACATTACCTCTATATTCTACAAAAGCAAAAAGGATGGAAAAAAGAAGTGAACAATCAAGGCTTTCAAAGAGACATTTCCACCAATTGGAATGTTGAATCAAATTTTACTAACCTCAAAGCTATTTCAACCTGATTAATTTGAAGATTTTTTGTAGGCCTAAATTATGTTTGTTTCAGGTCAGGGTCATTGATGTTTTTCATCAATGACAACAATAGCCCAAAGCCTCTGAGGGCCAAAGCAAGCATATAGCAAACTATTTACTGTATCAAAAACTAATAAAGCTATATTTAACAATTTCATGGCACTATCTTTGACACTTACAACCTCAATGAAAATTCAATTTCATGAAGACAGCCAATTGAAAATTCAATTTCATGAAGACAGCCAATGCCAACAGGAAACATTAATTTACAGTAAGGTAAAAGTGAAACAGGCCAATGAAACTTATATTAGATGGAGACACAAGATTAACAATGATCCTCTAATTCCCTTGAGTTCGGAGTTTCCATGACTGGTGAAATAAGCAAAAAATACTGTTTTACATGATTGTTTTCTATTGGTTTAGTATACAAGAAGGATTGTGGTACCAAAATGTACCACCCTGTACCATACCATACCATATCAATGCCGAGACAAGACTCAAAACATGAGGCATGCCGAGTCTCGGTATGCGACTCGGTATGCCAAACTGACCTTGTATCGGGCGTACCAACGTTATATTAGTATGGCACCAGTACCAAGATTGCAAACCTTGATATACAAAAGTAAAAACAAATTGAAATGACCATATGATGTATTGAAATGTCAAGTGGTTGATATGTAAGAGAAAACGCAACCTGGTAAAGCTCCTCAGCAGATGATGAGGAGTGCAACTTTACACCCCAAGACTTTCGATATCCTTCAGTCCAAAAAGGCTGAAGAGCTTCTAATGGAATGGAGACCTGAAAAAACAACAGAGCATACAGTGAATATAATCAAAAAGGCAACAGTAAATTACAGAAACTTAATTCCAAAAATGAAACTAAAAGAAGAAATCCAAGCTTGAGCAATGTTACAACACCTCAATTACAGCTAACTGTGCCTTAAGCAGCCTGATCCCTATGGGAATAGAAGAATCTGACACTCGGATTTTCCATTCAGGGTCCATTTTCCGCTTCTCTTCACACAGGGTCACATGTTCTGAAAAATTTGCATCAGCATTATAAAACGTTTTGAATGTCTTGTGGCAAGTAGGGCAATGCTTTTCTTCAGCCAAGTAAGACTGGTAGCAGAAATGGCAAGTTTGTAGCATCTCTGAACATCTTTTCTTCCCATATTCCATGGCACATAATACATGAGGATTGTAGCATTCTTTCCACATCCATTTCAAGTAGCCTTGGTACCTCTTCAAAGCGGCATTCTTCTCAATCTCATTCCGCCCAAGATCGATCTTAAAAGATGTAGAGAATTCCAAACCATCAGAAGTGAGACCACACAGAGTACTGCTGGGACTGTCAAATTCTGTGCTGCAATCAGGACTCGACATTGTTTCATTAGTCCCTGCTCTGACAGGACCTTCTGCTGTGTTCAGAAAGAAGGTATACTTTTTCCTCCTAATTGCTTCTTTGAAAGTTGTTTCAATTCTTTGCAACATAGAATGCAAATGAGACTCCCTAATACCACGTGTATCCAGGGCAGCTAGAAGAGCATCAAATGCCTGCATTTGTATCAAGGAGAATACTGCATTGTAAATAAAGCATAATTTACAAGGTTCATGTGCCACATTCAATATTCAAATATATGTAATGAATGAGCTCAAGATTACAAAAGTTCAGTTGGTCACATATAAGCACGCATCCTCTTTTCCATTAGATAAGAAGTTAAAAAAAAAAAAAAAATGAATCCATTAGATAAGAAGTTAAAAAAAAAAAAAAAGAAACAAAATTCTTCACTGACAATAATTTTAGAATGAAAAGAACTAGGTATAGTTAACTTCACTTGCACATGGAATAATTGAGCTAAAAATTGCAATATTCAATAATCAAGAAAAAGAAAGTATGGGACCTAGTCTATATGATGGTTCATTTTTGAAAACATCATACATCTCCTAAGCTATTTTCCTCTTTTCATTCATTAATAGCCTCTTCAGTTTCTGGATCTGGAATCTGGATCCTCCCATTATACTAGCACAGTCGCAATTTTCAACATGCCTGCCATTATACTAGTATAGCTCACAATTCTCAACAAGCCAAACAGGTCTTTAGCCATTACAATTTTATGATAGGATCTAGATGAACTATTCTTATTGAATCAAATGTAAAAGATAATCCAGCAAACACAGAAATGCACTGTTCATGAAATTATTGCGAGGCCATAAGTATTGCACTACCCATTCTGATCCAATTCAAGAAAACATAATTTACTGCATATAAACATCTGAAAAATAGAGAACAAGTATTCCAAAAGGAGATAAAAAATGGCACGAAAAATTAGCAGACAACTTAAACTTAGGACCTGAAATTTAAATTGGAATTTGTTTTTATAAACTATAGAAATTATTGATGATGCAACATTTATCAGATGAGAAAATAAGTTTGTCACTGACAGATACTGTGACCAGAAAGTAAATGAAATTAAAATTCTAACTATTAAAACAAAAGAGGTGAGCACCTCCTCTGAATCAATGAGCCTCCAAAAGCCATCCTTGGACTCAAAGAAGATTCTTCCTGAACCAGGATCATTTGGTGAAGCAGATGTTGAGAACTGCCAGTATCGATTACGCCTACGGTCTTGACCCAAGGGTAGTGACCTGTATACATATAGTTGTTCTGCCTTGTGTCCAATGTATGATTTTAACTGTGAACGAGACTTTTCAGCAGCATATCCATATTGTTGAAGTGGAAGAGTGTCTGCATTTGAAGAAAAGTCTTGTCCTAAAGGATTCTTCTCAGCAGACACATTACTAACATTGACCTGACCGTTTTGCTCAGGAAACTGGTCATTGTTGATGATATTTGGATTCCCATCACAACCCTGATTCTCAACAGTGTGTAGTGGAGTTTGACCTTCCTCTGTTGCAGCATTTGTTTGGGTTGCCTCACCCTTACTCCCCATGAAAGAAGAATACTGTGATTTGTTTGCATACTCTTCTTTAAAACGTCTTTTATCAAGCTGTGCTTCTGACCACATCTGCTTCTTTAGTGCATTTGCGGCTTCCAGACGTTCCTAAAAGACTATGCTTTAGACAACAGATCACAAGTACAAACAAAAATAGGAGAGAAAACAGAGTACAAACAAATCAAATTGCTACCTCAAGAATAACGCGTATTGAGTTCCCTTCGATAGCCACACCAATCAATGCGACAAGGGCATTAAGGCGCTCCTCCACGCTAAGATCTGAATAATCACCTTCTGTCAGTCCCTGAACCCATGGCGCACCAAAGTTGCTTTCATCAATCTCTGTGTCCTCCATGCCCGCAGTAACTACCTCATGGTAGTTTGAATTGATATCAAGGGATTGCGAAGCACCTGAAGCACTTATCACTTTGGAGTTTTCAGATGGAGAAATTGAAGGACCTTTTTCCACATTTTTAGAACCACCTTGCGGAGTTAACTCAACCTCATCACCAGCTGCCGCCTCCTTTTCATTACCTAGTAAAGTTGATGTTCTAGTACCTTTCAATTTTTTTGCAAAAGGAACATTCTTGTTTAGTTTTGCTTCAGTACTGGCATCATCAATTTCAGGGTCATCAGCAACATCACATTCAGAATCTTCATCTCTTTCAGCATCATCAACATCTTCTGTATCCTTTTCAGCTTCTTCAGAGTCTGAAAGTCCATTTTGGAATATCTGTATCTTTTCTCGTGCAGCTGATAGCACAGCTTCTGCATCTGCAGGATCTTTTCTAAACGGAGGTCGTACGCAATATGTTGAAGGAGCAGTTCTTTCAAAAAGTTTTGTATCTCTGGACAACGCTGCAGCAATAGATGCCTCTGGTGTCTTGCTTGTTGTGAGATCTCTTAGACCAGATTTCTGACAATGAAGGGACAGCAAAAGAATATTAAAATGAACAGGTCATGGAGGTGAAGAAACTGATAAACTTGACAGAGGACACATACCTGAATCTTGTCTGCTACTTCTAGTATCGTAAGGCCTTTGCTTCCCTCAAGAGAAAGGACATGAAAAGCAGCAAATTTGACAGTTCCAGGAGTTAACCGATGCCGAGATCTACGTCTATGCGTGTAACCTCTTTCTTGCATCAATGCCGCTGCATTTTCAGCAGCTGAACCATTCCGCAAAGTGGAAATCACATCCTCACCATCATTACCCTGAAAATCAGAAGAGAGTCCCATAAAATCTCTACTGAAAAGACAAATGGCCAACAGCTGATAGCACCTTAAAATGCATGCTTATTACTTGACTGGTAATGCAATGTGGGCAAAATATATAAACTTAAAAAGAAAAAAAAAAATCTTCATCTATAAAGTGATTGATGTTGAAATTTCTAAGAGCATGATAAGGTGTGGTGTCAGGCATCAGTAGAAAGTCTGAGGGATTTTCAGAGCACCAAAAAGGTAGAACTCGAGAACATGATTGTTTGCCATTGAATGCATACCCAGGCACATGCATATATTCAAGTCCATATCAACTACACAATTAAAATGACAGGAGACGATTTACAATCACAAAAAGGGGCAGTAGAAGTAGTGTGGTAGTGGCAGTAGTTGTAGCTGATTATAATAGATCAAACCAAAAAGGGGACAATTTTTCCAATGAAATAGTAGTTGTAGTAGTAGCTCCATGAAATGGCTAATTAATAAAAGATACATGTCTCGCAGATGCAATCGTTGGTCCAAACAAGGAACTCTGTGATGCTTGTTGAGACACCATACCACCAGATAACCCATAAAAACTAAGTCTTCCAGATACAGTCAAATAATTTAAACAAAAAATTACACAATAAAAAGCCTCAACCAAAAATGTACACATCACCTAAATGAATTAGAACAAGACTTTCATATTTTAAAGATGAGAAAATAAAAACTTAGAACAAGGGACGTAACTCTTGGAAGAATTTGAGGTACCTTTGCGATTAAAAAAAAGGTAGGAACAATGTTCGCCGTACAAGAAACCGGTATGGTTTGGTACGGAGCATACCGTACCTAACCGGTATGGTTTGGTACGGAGCATACCGTACCTAACCAGTGACATCGATCAAATGGACCAAAAGGTCCCAACCCATGAACTACCCTGAATTAGGCAGTTCAGTTCGATTTGGTATGCCAATACAGGATTGATACGGATGATTCGGGGTGGTTCGGCCCCCATACCGAACCAAGAGGCCGAACACTGTTCGGCCCAACTCTGGGCTGGTTCAATTCGGTTTGCCCCAAACCACCGATTCGGGACAATTCAGCTAACCCTAGGTAGGAACATGGCCATGGAAAAGACCAAGGATGAAGTGTGCTTTATATTACCTGCAAAAAGTGATAATGCCAATATATCAAGTTTCATAAAGGCTTACAAACTTTATTCATATCTTAAAGCCCCCAAGTTTTGAACTAATATGTAAAATTCTATGGTATTACAGTACACAATAATAGATGCTAGACAAATATTGAAAAAATAGATCAAAATTAATATATGCAAGAAATTACTATTGATAATTCCTGAAACTCTTTTGACCATTGAAATCAAAAGTATAGATTAGATAAAATTAAATTTTTTGGTAAAATACCATCAATTTCAAGGGAAAAAGTCATATAATCGGAAAAGTTATTAGTTTCTCTCCTTTCAAATTCCACAACCTAATCCTCGAATTTTTATACTCTTTAATCTTTCATTTTTAAATACATACATCTATAATCATTAATTTATATTACATCTAACTCTCAACTGGTATAACTTTACAATCCTTAAAAAAAATAAAAATAAAAATAAAAAAATAAAAAAATGATCATTCAGCTTTAATATTACATAAAAATAATTCTAGCCTCTCCCCCATCTCTCTCCTATGACCCAACAATATATTGTGTGCAGAAATGAAATAACAAAAACCAAATGTCGTTTGGGTCACATCAGATGGAACCTCAGTACTCAACCTAAGCATCGAATTTGCTTCAAGGCAAATATTTTGGCATTTGCCACAGTGCCTTTTGCCATTTTTGAAAGTGAGATGTTGGGGCTGTAGGATTCACTTTTTAAGGAGATTTATGCCCACTTGCTACCGGCACCAACTGGTTATGTGGCTGGTGCAGTAAATACAATAGAACTTTAGGGGCATATTCTGGAGTGTTTAAAAAGGGTTTCCACTGGCAACGTCCCATCGAAGCTACCCACCATCTCCATGGCCTTCTAACCCCCTTTGCTCCACCTCGGCTCAGTCCGGCCTTCTCCTTCAGCTCCTCCACTCTGCATCATAACAATTCCCAAGAAATAATTGTATATATCAGAAGAACCGGTTACATATTTGTTTGTAATCATCCCTTTATTATTGGCATGGTGTTTTTCGTTCTTATACTCTATAGATTTTTTTCCTCTCTATTTTTTTTCCTGGCATCTTCCTCTCCTGTCATTGTCTGCACTGTCGTTCTTCTTGGAACCATTCTCATTTATAGTGAACCAAACATCCCTGAGGTTGACGAAGAGGATAGAAAGACCCAGAGAATTAGTCCTCTTAAGGTTGGTACTGTGTGCTGCAGCCAATGAAAAACGTAGAAGAGAAACTAGGGAAAATGCAGTCCGAGAAGCTGCTTTGGATGATGGAAGGGCTAGTGTCGGTGGCAACGCAGTGGCACAGAATGAGAGATATGACAGGGGTGATATTCCATGGCTCAAAGCTCTTTGGTTGATGAAGACATGAAAAAGAATTATGGTAAGAAGGTGAGCAAAGATAAGAAAATTCATGGCCATGGAATTACCAAGAAAGAATCTTCTTCAGAAAAGCTAGCTGCAGGTGGACCAAAAACAGGTAAGGATATTGATGGTCCAACCACCTCAAAACAAAAGAAAGTCAAGGATCCTAAGCAACAAGTTGATAAGCCTACTTTAGATGATGACCTTCATTCATCTCTGGGTTCACCTTGGCATCATGTTGATCGCCATGGTGCTTCTTCAGGTTCTGAATTGGACCAAGCAGAGAGCTCATCTCCTGATGCTGCTTTTACATCTGACATCATGCCAGTGCTTGACAAGCTTCACCCGCTTTTAGACTCTGAAGCTCCTCAGCCTGCTTTTGTAGACAACTCAAATGCTGCTTCTGTGGGTCCTCAGATGATGGTGGTGCAGAAGAAGAAGCAGAAAAACCAGGAGGATGAAGATGATGAAAAAGGATAGGAGAAACGGGCACAACAGGCTACCCAGCCCTCCCACCACCCGAATTAGCCACGAATCCAACAGCTGGTATGACAGATCGAATCCCTAAACCTAGAATTAAAAAGCACCATGGCAATCCCCTAGTATTTTACAGGCAAAGACAACCAAATAACCCCAAACGATGCATGCAGTTTTGAGGGATTTAATTATGTTCCTCAAATCAGAATAAAAGCTTCCTCCAAAATATTAAACCGCAAATCAGTCTCCAACAAAGAGAAATTGCATTTCAAAAACACATTTTTCTAATTATATAAACTACTAGTTATTAAGCTTATAATAAACTTTCAAAACTTGTAATAGGAAAGGTGACAAATTTGAACTAAAGCATTGCATAAATCAACACCATTGATATAATTTAAGTGATCTTAAAAGGCCTGATAGTAAAGGAAAAACTCTAGAGACATTGTGAGTTCCAACTTAAATCTATCAGAGTGCACCATTTTTAATGCTACTCCTGGTAGCAAACACTATATCCCAGCTAGGCATCCATTCATAATATCTTGTCTTCTTAAATGAATAAGACTGACTTGCTAACTGCACTTCCTTAATTCATTATAAGAAATTCATATATCCACAGATAATATCAGTTCTACCACTTGATATAGTGGAATCAACCAGAAAAGAACTACAGATCCTTACCAAAGTTATGTCGGAAATAGATTAAGATGTGATAGTAATTTTAGAAGCTTATATCAGAGGAAGAATACCTCATTGTCATCATGAAAATAAACACGTTCCATGTTTCTTTTCTTTAATTGAGGCCCGAATCCAGCTGACAAAGCAAATTGTCGCAGTATCTCAGGCCATGTCAAGTAATTTAAGTGGCGCTGCCAGCTGCGTATGTTGAAGCCCCAAGCATATGCCTAGGAATGAAAGTGAAAGTTGAAAATGAGATATCTAAAACACTGCAATATTGAGAAAAGAAATTATGGAGCTGTGGAAAAGACAAACACACCCCTTCAACAATCTGTGGATGACCTCCTCCTGGATTAGCAGTACTATTTTGGTTAGCTCCCAATGCATTAGCCGGAGTCCTTGCAACATCCTCGATATCCTTAATGACAGATTTCAAAAGAGCGACATGTATCTCCCCCAACAGTCTAGAGTCCTGTAAAAAATTTAGGATGGATTGACATAACTAAGCCCACCACTTGGTTGGCAACTTGGAAACAGACTAGGGTAATATAGGATTGACCACATATTTATCCTCACTATATATCACACAAACTCCTTGAAGGAGCCTGACCTTTTTACATGGTGGATGAAAACAAATGCATTCCATTTCAACCTACATGCCCTTTTCAAATGTTATTTTTTAAGAGGGATAATTCCAAGGTGCAAGCCTTCTTTCCGAAAGAGAAAATAAATGCTCTTGGCAGTTAACAAGATCCACCACAATGTCACAACAAAACACTAATCTATTTCCAAAGTTTACAATTTTATCGTCATTTTCACTTCAGAAGAAGTCAGCATCCAAACCCCCAAAATGTTTTAACTTTCAAAACATATTCCATGGTGTAACAGTGGTGCACAAAGCATGTGCGACATCCTAGTACTCATATATTTATCTGTGCATACAAACAAAGCTGAGTTTGTGAGGTGGTGCATGATGTGACCTTCCAACAAGCTTGACTCCAGATCAAGCCAACAATGATGATAGGAGAACAAACTGCTTATAACAGTTTATGGTTGAATTTAGAAAGCATTAAAATCTTAATCATTGAATAAGTCAGGTGTACCTAACATACATGGCTCTAGCTACTCCACAAATCATACATCCAGACCAATGATTCAAATCTCATGAGACGGGGCTATCCCAATTTTTGTTGCAGAATGGGAGGTGCTGCCATCCCACCCAGGAACAGGGGACCTGCTAGGTACCAAACAAGAAGCCAGGATAATGATTGGGAAGTCCCCTCCCTAACAATTGGGATGTTGCCCCATCCAGACATCCCACAGGATGTCTCACTGGAATACTTGATGTTGAGAATGTTGCCCCATCCCAACATCCCACAAAACATTCCACTGAGACTTGAATACTTGATCCAAAGAAGCATTAATATTTGTTAATGTCTCAAAGAGATGAGTCTAGACTAATTGCAGACCAGGCTAGAGTGTTACAACCTCCATGCCCAGGACTTCAGGCTCCCACGTTTTTTATAGCATTGTTCAAACAACAAATAATTCCAGGATGCAGAAAACATGAGACAACAAAGTTCATGATGATCAAATGCATAAGTATAGAGGACTCACATAGTCATGCAGAGATTGAACAAACTCATCGAGAGTAAATGGCCAAAGCCCAAGGACATCAGCAAAAGTAATTAAAAATTTCCAAACCTGAAATTCAGAGCCAGTAAGATTTAATATGTGTTAAGGAAAATTTCATGAGCATATAAATATAATGAGAAAACAACATATCAAGAATAAATCGAATTACAACAAATCCATATTCATGACAGCTATAAAGAAATCACCAGATCTCTTAAATGACAAACAAAGCACACGTGCATAATCTGGCTTATTGATATCAGATATCCAACAGAGTACATTCCAGCAACAAAAGATGTTTGTTAAAAACAAAGCCATCACAAAAGCAATCAACTCTTAACATGAATTATGAAGCAAACAGAGGTATAATGGCTATATCGGAAAGAGGTACCATAAGAAGATTCCCAATGTTCTCATCAGAATCTGTCCAAGGTTGAATTGCAAAAGGCCTTTTCAGTTGTACTGATTTTGGTGGAAATGAACCCAACATATCTGAAAGCATATAAAAGTCCAGAATTACTGATCAATGTTCAGAAGCTTTTTTCATAGTAGATTTTGAATCTCCTTCAATTGACTTTAACTTGTATAGCAGAAAGTTAAAAATATTAATCATGCTTACAACATGATAACTTCAGCAACAAAAATCAATTTATTTGTAGCTGAAACTAAAAAAATCATGTCATTTCTCAAACTTCATAATCCATAAGTAATAAATGTAAAGTGCAGCTTAACAGGTTGGCAGCATGCATTATTAAAAGAATACCTCTGAATGAATCTAGCTTTTGTATGGTATCACTGTCAAGTGAAAAAATTGAGGGCAACCCTTTACTTGATGCAGCCAACTCCATCAGTTCTAAACGCTCATCTTCAATGAGCTCCATATATTCTTTAGCAAGCCTGCGAGCTGTGGCTCTCTCATTAGCGGCTTTGAGCCTTGCAGCCTCCTTCTCCCTTCGCAGTTCTTCTTTCTGCCTCATCTTCTCAGCCTGAACTCATCCCAAAGAGGAACATATTGATTTACTTTTGGAAAAGGAAAATTCAAAAGACTATTCAAAAGACTAAACTGTTGAGACACATACTCTCCGGCTTTCTTTCTGCAAGTATTTCTCCCTGCGCTCAATTTCACGCCTTTGTTCCCTTTGGAATCTTTCTTCCTCTCTCTGTTTTTCGCGCATCATCCTCTCTTCTTCTTTTCTTCTTTCACGATCATGCCTTTCCATTTCCCTCCGCATTTGTTCTTCTCTCTGTGGATGAAAATCTTTAATTGAGTATGCAGTTAATGAACCCCATCAAGACACATTCAGAAATTATAGCACACCTTTCTTCTCAGAATATCCTGTTTTTCCAGTTCTTTCCGGATCCGCCTCTCATGGGCTTCAACCTCCTTCGCAATTCTTGCCTCTTCATTCTGCTTATGCTAAAAATTTACTTATAAGCAGAAAGAAAATATTGGAAGGGTGGAGGGGTAGAGATCAGAAGAAGCTTGCTTACAAAATCATGCATACCTTACGTTTCCTCTCCATCCGAGAAGAATCTTCATCCCGAAAAATCCTCCTATCAGATGATAAATATGGATTTTCTAATCCCATAACCTGATGAACACCAAATTGAGTGTCACTTGAAGCACTGGGAAAAGAGCTACTGTGCGGAGCACTGTCATACTCTGTTGCAACTGAAGAATAAATTGGCTGCCTGCCTTGATGAGACAAAAGGCTGGCACCTGTCATTTGACCTTGAAAAGTATAAGTAGGAGCCACCTGTTCATTTCCATGCAAATACTGCCCTCCTGAAGGTAAAGATGGCATCCTCGCACCAGGGGCATCCACTGAAGAGTCAAAGAAATGAGACTGAGGTACCCTGTCATATGTCTCTGATTGGACACTTGGCTGCTCAGGGAGAAATTGATATTCATGAGGAGCCCTTGGACCCATCTGAGGATGAACTACATTAGAACCTCCAACTGCTGGCTTCCTTTTCCCATTGGATGAACTTGGCATAAAAGAATGTTCCGCGCTAGGCAAGAAAGTTGGTGCCTGCAAAACAAAAGCCAGAGCATTCAAAATTTTGAATGGAATATGACTTTTCTTATGCAAAGAAAGAATCAAAACTCAAAATGCTAAACTAAAGATTGCAGGACATGCCAATACTCAAAGGTGTTAACTTTGGGAAAAGTTAAATCAAAAGCATATCAAATCACAAAAGCAGGCATGTAAACCCAATGCCAATTTGCCAATAGCAGCATAACAAGATAGATGGGAAGGGCAAAATAGAAGACCTTAATCGCCTTCACATCATGCCTCTCAAATAGTTTGCCATCATAAGCTCGCAAAGGCTGCTTCTGCGGTGGTGTCATTGCTGTAAAAGAAACCAAGAAATAAGTTAGAGAATCTGCAGATAATCAGCATCAGCAATCAACCAAAATATAAGTAAAGCATGATATCTAATTGACAAGACTGATTCACAAAATGCATAATCGCAACTCATGAAAAAAAAAGAAGACTTGGATTCTAGGAGAGTGGCATCATCCACGATTATATAATAATACAGCTCGGTCTAGACATTTATTACTTCCTTAATTGGGAGAGCCAATATACACTGCATATTTAGATATTTTCTTCAGAAAAGAAGTCCAAGACTCCAAAGCTAATATTTAATGCTCATTCAAACCAAAATGAAGAATCCACTGTTACACGCCCCTTCTGCTCCATTGGTTATGAAAACATTGATTTTATACAAATTCATAATGCCAATACATGCCTGGAAGTGACTAGAATTTTCATCAAATCAACAGATGATTGTATTTTAATAAAAGAAAGAAAAAGAAAAAGAAAACAAACTAAAAGGTGGATACAGTCATCTAATTAATAGTAAGGTATACACAATGCATCCCTTCTGCCCTCTTTAGGTACCAAAATCATAAATTCTGTCAATATATAACTTGTGGACTCAGAGTCAAGAATAAGCTGGACTTTACCATGGATGGATACTTCAAACCAACCTAAGAAAGCATGTCTGTTGAAGTTGCAATTCACAAATGAAGAACACAATAAGTAATTACAACTACGAGACAATGGCCTTTAGTTTCCTTGTATATCTGAATTGCAAAAGGATATCTTAATGAAATAGCTTAAGCTTGTGTTAGCAATTCCTTGTCATCATAGCAGTAATGATACAAAATCTATGACGAACCTTTTATCGATCACTTTATTCAGATGCAGGATTGCTTAACATGCATGTTATAATAGGACTTTCAGTTCAATCTATCTGCACTTATTTAATCAAAGGCACACATATACATTTACAACTATGTATACATTCATAAGCAACACTTGTACAAAAGCTATAGCATATACCTATATTCTATCTACCTGAATGCAAAAGCATGCAACAATATATATATATATATATATATATATATATATATATAGGAATCTGTGTTTGTGTGTGTACGTATGTTGCCAAGATTTGGTGTCAGCATTGTGAGAATGACAGGACAAGGTTACTTTATAGAAGTAAAGATCTGATCCTCGTATCCATGGCATGGAATGAAAGCAAGCCAGATCTAACAAAGGCCTACCATTTCAAACTAAGGGGTTCCACTTCACATATAAATCATTCAGAATGAACCAGTAATGCTGAATACATTGAATTGGAAACATGTAAAAATGAGCATGATTTCTCCCATTTGAGTTCAAAGAACTACATTGAGAACAATATGCATTGGCACCTCCGTCCAATTACAATGAGTTTTATTATGGAGACCATTGTATGCCGAACCATCACGAATCGAACGATTCGGGGTGAACCAAACTGAACTATCCCAAAACTAGGATGGTTCAACCTCTCAATTCGGTATGAAGGATATATCGCCCTAAACTAGCATACCAAACCGCCCCGTACCACCCTAAACCAAACCGTCCAGTTTGACCCAATTTGGGGCGGTTCATAAGTTGGAGCCCCTTGGTCCACTGTATTAGTACGCCACCGGTTCGGTACAGTACGCCATGTACCAAATCATACCGATGCGGTACCAAAATGGTACCAGCTCTTGGTATCACAAAACTTAATGGAGACAGATACCAGAAGATCTAAATGGTTATAAATGTTAAGCCTCAAGATAATGCATCTATGTACGCATCATCATATGTTTACACTATCTATCAAAATCCTTGAAGCATATTTGCTGCGAATTGCTAATACTAGCAATAAATAATTTATAAAGAATTTCACTCCTGATAGAGACCACTTGTGCCACTCAACTTGATAAAAGGTCTCCAACAAATTCAAAGGCGGCTCATTGACAGCACAAACAACATCACCCCCCCTATTTTTTGTTCAATTAGGGTGAGCGGAAGCCTGCCCATCAATTGGAGTGACAGCAAGATCGAGCTCATGTCTCTTGGGTCAACACAAGAGCCTTTACCAACCCAACCCAACCAAGTGGCACCCTCCATCATTCACATGTTTAGGTTTGACATATTTTCAATATCTTGAATTTGAAAAGCAAACTGCAATACATCCAACACATTATACTCTACTAAACAGCATAAACTGGCATCAACTTGATCACTATCTCAAATTGATGAGTGGCATCATATCATGCATTATAGATCGTATAATACATTAACCGCCAAACAAACAAGAAAGATTTGAAGCTGCCAACCATCATGTGCCACCACCACACATAAAAATTATATTGAAAAGTGACAGGTATTAATTATGCAACCACACAAACTACATTCCTATAACATTTGTTTACCTTGCATGATAATGTTGAAAATTGTTTTTATCCCTCCTTACAGACTATCTGCCAATTAAAAATTTTCTAATCACTAGTTACCAAATACTATCTGCAATTTCTTTCATATATTTTCATTCACTATTTTTATTAATGAATGTCTCCAAAAATTTTAGAGTGAGTTTGGTTTTTAAGAACAGTTCTGTTTTTTATTTTTATTTTCATAAAAACAGAAAATTCTTGTAAAAAGATTTTTGATAATTGAATATGAAAGCAACTTTTTGAAAAACACAACTCTAAAATAGCAGAAAACATAACACAGTTTAAAATGTTTTCACCATTTTCTATCAAAACAAAAAAGAGAAAAGAAAACAAAAGTAGAGAACTTGAAAACGTGTGAGTGAACAATACCTCCTCTATTTTTTTCACCTCTCATTTACAGAGAATAATTTTTGTTTTTGCTTACCGAATGTAGTTTCTAGAAATCAGAAAATAGATAAGGAAAACTGTTTTCAAAAAATAAAAATGAAAAACATTTCCTAATTCCTTTATTTCTTGCAAAGCTAGTTTGGAAGCCTATAAAAGTGGTTTCCTTCCTTGTTTGCTAAAATGACATATCAAACCATTACCTAAAATATTCTTGTATGCACCATTATCTGAGGACAAACTTCACTGATACCAATATATTGATCCTATTTTTGTCCAAAACTTAAACACCATTTTTGCAAGATGCATGTCTGACGTAGCTTATATTTTCATTTTCACTATTATGGGGCCATAACTCTTACATCATTCCTCAAGGAAACAGATCAAAAGTTAAAAGAAAATACTTAGCAGCTATGACTAGACTAAACTTAAGTCTCCAGTCCATCCAAAAAAAATAATGACTTATCATGTAATCATGAGTCGATAGGGCAGCTAGAAAGTGGGTTGGGCCAGATTAGGCCATGCTTCGACTCAAACCCAGTCAAAATTTTTTTCAGGCTTCGAGCTAGGCTTAGGCCCAGACAAATTTACAAAATTTAGGCCCAAGCCCAGGCAACCCGTTTCGGCCAAAGACTGGACTAACGAAATTAATTTTCAATTTTTAAGTGTCTGCACGAAAATAAGCAATATTTAAAATAATTACATATAATTACTCTAGAACAAGATCAAGATTTCAAATCAGTTAATTTTCAAGCAAAAAAAACTTTGCACATAGTTGACAAGAAATCCAGTATAAATTTAGAAAGCCTACCGCATTTTTAAGTTTTGGAGATTAGATTCGGGCCGGGTTTAGGCTTGATTAAAGGCCATTGCTAAGGGCCATTGCTCAGGCTTCAGACCATGTCTGAGTCAGGCCAAGTAACCACCCAAAATTTTTTTGGGCCCTAACTTGAAGCCAAAACCCAACCCAATTAATTCAGGCCTAGCCCATAACATGACCCAAAATCAAGCCAGCTTGATGGGCCATGAGCAGCCCAAGCCAACTTCCAGCCCTAGCCAACTTCCAGCCCTATGAGTCATGCATGTCAATGTAACAAACTCTTGAAAATCCATTTCAAAGAAGATAACTTTCATTACATAATTAATTATGTGAGGGTAAAAATAACAAAAAAAACATGGTTAAAGTATGACTACAAACTAGAAAAAGAACCATGACATTATATTTTCTCTTTAAAATTAGGGAAAAACTCATTTTTTTGGATGGACAAATATCTGATATTATATGTTCCTGCTCATGTCAAACTATTTCATTAACCAGGGCAGTGCTTGTGCTGCTGAAATTGACCATAAGTACTCAAAGTCAATTTGCTGAACATTGGCAAAGAAAATAAATGTTTTCTGAGAAGAATTATAAGCAATTTAGGCGACCTCAGGACTCCTACCCTCTATCTAATATGTTTTATGTTAAAGAAAGGCACTCAAGAGAAGAAGATTACAAACAACTTGTTTAGACAATGCACATAATGGTAGAAGTTGACAAATTTTTAACAGCTCCAAACAAACTCTTTAGCTGCTTCACAGGTTAGAATCAAAGTTGAGTGAAAAGCTCGACACATCAGAACATCACCATGTCTACTAGACAAAATGTCATCAATCAATGCAGTCAAAGACTTAGCAAAAGGCAACACAATGCATGTCAAGTTCAGGTCAAAAGAAACTAAATTACTAACTCTAAAATGCAACAATGACAGCAGTGGTTGAAATAACAGAAATATCTAGTGCCAAATTCACACTACAACAAGTCATATTGAGAGAGACTGAGAGGACAATTCAAAAAATGCTTTCATCATCAAGCACAGCTCAGCAAACTTGGATGAGTGCATAAAACTATACAATTTATGGCTTCCAAGTAGAGAATAAGGATGCTGAAGTATGCCACATCCATGCATGTCAAAGACATGTAAGCAGTGCATATCAAATTAGAAAAATAGCAACAAACAAGTTTAGAAGAAAAAAAACATAATAATATAAACTTCAGGTGGAGGTCACTAAATTTATGTCATATAATTATCCACATTGATTATACTCCAGAAAACAGAGAAAGACCTGAATAACAAATCAAGTGCATGCTCATGGAATGAACAAAATGGAAACAAGAAGGGTGGGGGAAGGCACTATAGGGGACCTTATGAAAAACCATAAGCCACATTTATTTGCAAGACAAATATTTTCCGATCAAATAAAAATATAAGCACAAGAAAAATCATAACCAAACCAAAAAACCTTACCCCAAATAGGGTTCAGCTACCATACTTTTTTTTTTTTGTTTTTCCAAAATAGAGCTCCAATTCCAACCGTTCAACCCCACAAATACAACGCCCTTATGCTCTTATACAATGCCCATATGCCCTTAGAGTCTCCTTTATTCACAACACCACATATAAAAAGCCAAAAGCACCATAGAATTTGCCTCCAAATAATACCAGGCTCCCATCCATATTGATCAATGTCTTCCCCATCCTTTTCTTGACACTTCTCACAAATTCGTGAAATGCATTGCCTATCTAGAGCTCCTCAGACTTAAATGACACATTCCCATCTCAATCAGTTCTCCTCCATTTTCACTCGCTGCGACCCAAAATCTTACTCTAAAGTACATAATTTCAGTCCCTACTCATTCCTATTTTATCATGAATCCACCACAGCTATAATCCCTGGCCTGCAGCCTGCTCGCCTTTTGCTCTTTTGCTAGCAAACATTGTGAATAATACATTGTGGGCAGCTTTTTTATTAAAAAAATTAAATAAATTAAAATAAATCCAGCCAGAATCAGAGGCATACAGCATTGATGCACTAACAAAAAGCACCTCCCACTTCATCATACAACCAGAATATCTTATAAACCCCTAAAGACATATGTATGAGATTAAGTGAGAGACTGGGTGAGGGAAAATGAAATAAAAGTAAGTCGACATATTGTCCGCATTCATAGTAATCTGGACAATAGAACCAAACTTGGATAGAAAAATCGTGTGAAATGGGTATATTTGTGCACTAAAACAATGTGAACAAACAGAAAAGGCAGGACCTCACAAATGAAGGATCCCACAATAAATCTATTTGCAGGATGCCTATTTATTTATCCAAAAAAAGAAAAGGAAAAAAAATACTTATATAAGACTGATGAGCTTAATCTCAGATATTTGGGGCCAGCTTTATAAAACCTTCTTCACCAATCATTCTTCTTATTAGCAGCATTTGCTATGATCACCTGTTCCAAATCAATTCTCCAAACTTCCATCCATGTTGATCCCAATCTTTCCATCTCTTTATTCACACCTCAACAGAAATATGAACTACGCTGCTCATGGATAGGCATGGACGATAAGTCGAGAACCGATACCAACACAATCTGATATGATCGGATCAGTTCGATTCTAAGTGTTAATAGGGTCTGTTCTGAGTCTAGAACTCTAGAACTAACCCCCTTCAGGTTACTTCTCAATTCTAGCAATCGGTTCCTTGGTTCTAACTTGAGAACCAATCACCTTCTTTTTTTAGCAGAATTAAAAAAAAAAAAAAGCAATCGATTCCTCGGTTCTAACCTAAGAACCAATCACCCTCTTTTTTTAGCAGAACTGAAAAAAAAAAAAAAAAAAATTAAGTTCTCCAAGGAATCAAGACTCGAACCTCACATACACCTCATAAATTATCTACCATTTCTATTAAGATATCTTAAGGATTAGATTAGTCAATAACTATTATATATATCATTTTTATTAAACACAACTGAAAGAAAAAAAAATTGTCATTAGACAACAAACATATGTTAAATCAAAAGGGGAAAAAAAAAAAAAAAAGAAAACTAGTTCTACCCTAGAACCGACCGGAGACCGAACCGATCTGATCAAGTCGGTTCTAGATCAGTTCTAAAATAGAATTAGTACAATATTGGTTCTAGACTCCAACTTGGAACCGATCCAACCCATCCCATCCCATCCCATGCTCACTCTAACTCATGGAGGCCTCGCCAAAGTTCCATTGCACATCCTATACCATCTCAACCTGTGCTCCATCAGTTCTCTAGTGCTCTATATTGGGTCATTGCAACTTATACACCCTCTAAATGCGACATTTTGATCTTACTAGTTTGTGTTTCATCACAATCCACCTTGATATCACAATCTCCAGCAGACTCCTGTAATGTGCTTTGACACATATTATAGCCCAAAACTATGACAGGATAGATAGACACTGAGGACTATATTCTTGCTCCAGCCAATATCATGTGACAATAATGCAACATCCCACAACCCTTGTCCCCTCAATCATCTGAACAGTATACCTTATAGAGTGTTCTCCAAAAGTCACCTTACTAGGATTCTAAAGACAACGATAAGAGTAAATATAACAAGAACTACACAAATAGATATTGTAATTTTGTGAAATGATTAATATGACCAAAAACGTCTTTATCAAAAACTAAAGAGGACATTAAAGTAAATAAAACAAGAACTACACAACTAGATACTGTAATTTTGTGAAATGATTAATATGACCAGAAACCTCTTTATCAAAATCTATTTCCCATGCATAATATCCTCCCTCTGCAAATGTAACAAGAACTACACAACTAGATACTGTAATTTTGTGAAATGATTAATATGACCAGAAACCACTTTGTCAAAATCTATTTCTCGTGCATAATATCCCCCAAAAACTTGTTATGCTGAGACTGCAAGAAAATAAGGTTACAGCTACTAGAAAAGCTTTCCTTGCTGCAACTTTTGAAATTAAGAGTATTGGCAGATAAGAAAAATCGTCATCATGAGTTCCAGAACAAGAACAATACCAGTGGACTGAAACAGACATTAAAATGATGTATCAGTGTACTAGGTAAATTAAAGAAATAAACACCAAAAAAATAGTATAAGCCACAATTATGATAAGTAACCCACAAATGTTCAAACAGGAAATAGAAGTTGCAGGTCAAAGAAATCAAAGCATCAGCAAAGCTGCATCCCTGGTACCCATAGAAACCCAAGAAAGAGTTGCCCAGTAAAACGCTTCACAAATAGTATATGCTATCATTCAAGTTAATATGGCTACATGAGTACCTAAAGGTGTGCCAAAAGCACCAGGCGGCAAAGGGTCGAACTCCACCCCGAGAATCGGCCCATCCTCTCTCAGGGGCTCTCCAAGCTGCGCTTCCACAGAAGCAATTACACGATGCTCCGCCATCGAGAGCAGCAGTGGCTGCGACGGCGGAGGATGGACCGGCAAAAGCCCTGGCGGAGACTCATAGTACCTCTTCCCAGCTGACGGCATGTCTGACACAATCCTCGCAGCGGCCCGGGAGACGGACTTCCTCGTCTCCCCACCACTCCCACGCCCTCCAGTAGAGGGGTTCGAGCTAGACGCCACCCCTGCAGCTCCCGACCCCATCGTTACATCGCCCGCCGCTGCCCCCGGCGGCTCCTCCTCCTTCCGCTGCCTCTTCGCCGGCGGGAACTTCCGGTCTTTCAACCTCCTGTGGCAGAACCACATCTGCAGCTGCCGATCCGAGAGCCCGATCTTCGCCGACAGCTCAGCCCTCAGCGCCTCCGAAGGGTACGTCTCCACTGCCCAAAACAAAACCAAATCAAATCGAAAAATAAAAAGGACCAAATCCCGACCCGATCGACACCAAAACCCTAGAAAAATCGACCACGAAAGAATCCAAAAGGGATCGATCGGCAGACCGGCATAGGTTTTCTCAAGAACCTCCAATTGGTACGGGCTCTTCATCTTCCTCTTCGGGGGCTTCACCTCGCCGCCCTCCGGCGTCGACGCCGGCTTCTTCCACCCCTCCGCCGGGGGCTTCCCCTCGCCGCCCTCTCCGATCTCCATCGGCGGCGAATCAAACCGTAGATCAAGAGCAGATGAGAGATCGGAGGCGAAAATACCAAAGCTAGGGTTTTTTTGTTTGGACGAAGAAGAACAACAAATGGCAGGACGAACTCCTCGCCCGCATAAATTTATACCATGCGGAGGGAAAAAAAATCAAAGAAAAAAAAAAAAGACCAGATGTGTGGTGAGATTCGGCGGAGAGGAAGAATAATACCAACAACACCGAAGAAAACGAAGAACATTGAGAATTAGAAAGATAAGGGATAAAAATATAGAAGGCAACGAGTCGGAAGCGAAGGTAATTAGAATAAGAAAAGGAGGAATAAAAATAGAGAGTGGGTTGGATTCGGTTTTGGGTTTGGGGTGGATTAAAGAGAAAGAACACAGGAGGAGGGTGGTGGATTGTTTCCATGTTATTATCTCAAGGGAAAAAAACGTTTCCGTGATGTAATGGGTGGGGATTTTTATTTTTTTGGGTCTAAATTTGGGAAAAGGAATAATTTAAGAGAGGGATTGTAGAGAGAGGAGTTGCGAATTCGGGATCGTTGAAGAGTGGTGCACGAATCTTCTTCGTGTGAAAATTCTTTTGATTTTTGATTAAAAAGACAGGGTTGGGACTTGGGTTTGCTCTTTTCTGGTCTTCGCTTTTCTTTCTCTCTCCGTTGCTACTCGGTTTATTTTATTTTTATCCTTGGATTCTTTTTGCTGAGGCGCGTCGTAACTTTATTGGGTACGGAGGAGCGAGTTGAGCGTGGTTATGATCCAAGCCCCGCGCTCCCCGGCGCGGAGGGTTGGATCCGACGCAGGGGTGTCGTCGCTGCCCCAGGTCTGCCGGGGACCCACGCCTGCAGGGTGGAACCGGACCGGGCGCTTTACGTGGGCTGGGGGTTTTGATGGAGCAAATTTGCCCCCTTGCGTTGGGAGAGGGTTGGGGGGGGGGGGTGGGGGGGGGAAAGAGTCTCCCGTGGGTTGACTAAATTGGTGACCTCGTTGAAACCCAATCTTTAAATCTTTCCTCGTGGGTAGAATTTTCTCCGACTTGACTCAGCTTCCATTTAAGCTATTTTGTCACAATCCTATTGTTGATTGCTCTTGCAACTTGAACGAGTTAGACTGAGTTGAATAATAGTTCTAACTCGAAATGATTGTAGTACCATTTCATGCTTTGACCATGAAATCAATCCATGGTCATCATGCAAAACACAAGAAACGTTATTTAGTAGCAACTTCATTTTAATTTAATCTTTTCTTATGTACCCACATTATATATATATATATATATATATATATGTATGTATGTATGTATGTATGTATGTAGACAGAGAGAGGATGAGAGAAAAGGGGAAGGTGAATTTGATTACATTCAAATATAATCAAATATAAGATTCAATCATCTTTCCTATCTTTAAATCTACATAAATTCTAATATGAATCAAATTTGATAAATAATGGTTCTATAGCTCATTCATTGTATCGAATCTTAAATTTTGCATTTTCATATAATGATGATAAAACAATTTTGTGATTACTTTATGAAATGTAAGAAATTAAATTTTATGGTATACCTTGTATTCTTTAGTTGTCACGGGACTCGAAATTCATGTTTTCCTAAAATTGTAGCAAAATCATTTCATAATTGCTATATAGAAAATTAGAATTAAAAAAAGAATTAAACATGTTTAGTTCAATACTTATGATAATATTTTATCTTTTGGTGTAATAATTATGAGAGATTTTTTTATAAAAAAATAAAATCATATAATTATACAACCGCTATATAGAGATTCTTCCAAGAAACGCTATTTAGTAGCAATTTTCACTTTAATTTAATCTTTTCTTACATACACGTATTTTATATATATATATATATATATATATATATATGTATGTATGTGTATGTATATATGTAGAGAGAGAGAGAATGAGAGAAGAGGTAAAGGTGGATTTGGCTATATTCAAATATAGTTAAATTTAAAATTCAAAGATATTTTCTATCTTTAAATCTACATGAATCCTGATATAAATTAAATTTGATAAATAATCTTTCTGTAGCTCATTCATTGTATCGAATTTCAAATTTTACATTTCCGTATAATGATAATAAAATTATTTTGTGATTGCTTTATCAAATGTAAGAAATTAAATTTTATGATATACCATGTATTCTTTAGTTATCACATGACTCAAAATTCATGTTTTCTTAAAATGGTAGCCAAATCATTTCATAATTGCTATATGGAAATTTAGAATTAAAAAAAAGGATTAAACATGTTTAGTTCATTGATTATAAGACTGATAATATTTTATCTTTTGGTATAATAATCCCGAGGGATTTTTTTTAAAACTAAAATCACATAATTATACAATCACTATATAGAGATTCTTTCAAGAACCTGAGATGTCAAAACAAAATAATTAATTTATACAAATAAAGAAAAAAAAACTTCTCAGAGCTCCACCCCCAAATCAATAAACTAATTATCACCTCACTCTCTCCTTAATAACTATTTATAATTTTGAATGATCTAAAACTTGTAAAAGTATACCTTATAAGGTTGAATCATCTAAGGATGCCCATATTGCAATTAAAAATAAAAATTAAGAAAAAAATATATTTTTAATAATTGATCATGGTATTTTAATGGTACAATCATTTGCTTCTTTGTTATTGCATTGAATGTAGAGAATTAAGTTTGATGATAGGCCTTTTTGCACTCCATTATACTCAAATTTTATTTTATTTTTTTCTCTAATCAAATCATGTCATGGTCACTGCAAGGATTATAAAAAATAAAATCTAATCATACATCTCTTTGCATTTGAGCAATTATATCAATATCTAAATTTTATGATCACTTTATAAAATATTGAAAACAAATGATGACATGCCCACTTATGGTTTATTGGTTATAATATAATAATAACAATAATATAACCTTAATCCTAAATTAGTTAAGATAAGATATATAAATTCATTTTATCTATTTTACTTGGTTTTAGACCATATTTTAAGATATAAAATTTTTAAATCTTTTTTCATCACTTCCTATCATGTAATTTTCGGTCTACTTTTATCTATGATTCATTAATTATAATAAGATCTAAATGTTACATCATCATATAATGATACATCTTGTATCAAACATTTAAAAATAAAATTTGATGACATCATTTGAAAATACTTGAAATAGTGGTTGTAAATTCTTTCCAATTCATAAGAAATTTGAAAATTCTAATACATAATAATTTATAATACATATTGCTACCTTACTTTAGCCACTATGGGTAACCATCATAAGAGTCTTTTATCATCAAATAGATACTAGCATCATAATAAAAGAGGAAAAAATAAATAAAGGGATTCCATTAAGAGTTCAAGTTGCAAATGGCTCAAGTTAGCGGCATGTTTGAATCTAATCAAACTTGATTTTAATTTTGAGCTTATGATTTTAGACTCAAATCAAACTTATAAATTCTAAATTAAGTCAAGTTCATGAAAATGGCCTAAATCGGATGAATTATTCGATTTGGATTACATTTGGAAAAGACCCAAATTCAACTCAAAACATTTGAGTTCGAGTTATAATTGATTTAGATCACATTTAAAGCCAGAGTCATGTGTCTAACTATTTTTTGATAATTATAATATAAGAATTGATAATCAAGTACAAAATGATTAAAAAATACATATTAAATGAATCAACTTGAAGATAAAATTTCTCTCAATATTTATAGTTTTATTTAAATAATTGTTCATTCTTCAATTTATAAATTTTAATCTTAAAATAAACATCCTGAGAGTTTTATAAACAGGAGACAACCAAAATGAATAAAAACAATATGTATTTCAAATATAATCAAGTGAAAATAATGGGAAGATGTGGTTGTTGTGGTAAATAAAATTTGAAAGAGGGTTCATGATTTAAATTTTTGGATTGGATTGGATTGGTTGGTGTTTGGATTGGGCTGAACCTTTTGTTTTTTTATTGACCAAAATTAGATCCCAATTATAAACGGAACAAGGTGGATCGGGCTGAAAATTATCTTAGATTCCATTGGAAATTTAGATCGGGTTCAATGAATTCAATCTAACTCGCGAATCATCGGATCAGTTCATGGATGAACCCCAACAGGATGGCGTTATAAACACCGTGAAGCTGTGCGCTGTGCCTCATTCGTTGCACATCCTCCATTCGCCACCCGCCGTCATTTTAACAAACAGCTTCTAATCACTCCAGCATTACCCTTCGATTTCTACGATGGCGTGCAAGCCTCCGGCCATCCGATGGACCAAGGAGATAGCACCGGCCCAGGTACTGCAACTGATCCGAGCCGAGCCAGATCCCCGGAAGGCCCTTCTCATCTTCGATTCCGCCACCGCCGAATACCCCTCGGGCTTCCGCCACGATCTTCCAACTTTCTCCCTCATGGCCGTCCGCCTCGCCGCCGCTGGCCTCTTCCCCGCCGCCGAGTCCCTCCTCCAACGCGTCCCCTCCGAACTTGGCCGGCCTCCCTCCGAGGCCTCCTTCCTGGCCCTCCTCCGCGCCTACGGCCGCGCCCACCGCCCCCTCGATGCCCTTCGCCTCTTCCGCCAGTCTCCCACCCGCTTCCGTCTCCACCCTTCCCACCGCTCGTACACAGCCCTTCTCGCCGTCCTTGTCGCCGAGAACCGCCTCTCCCTTGCCCGTGGCCTCTACAACCACATGCGCGAGGCCGGCGTCTCCCCCACCGTGGCGTCCTACAACGTCCTCCTCAAGGCCCTCTGCAAAGCCGCCATAACCGGCGGCTCCGCGGCCGCCGGGTCCGTTGACGCTGCCCTTCGCGTCTTTCGCCGGATGCCCGACCGCGGGTGCCCGCCGGACTCTTGTTCCTATAACATTCTTATCGACGGGCTCTGCAAGATTGGGAGGGTCGAGGAGGCCCGGGAGCTTTTCCGGCAGATGGGCAGCAATGGTTGCTCTCCTACCGTCGTCACTTACACTACTCTAATCAATGGTGTCTGCTGTTCTGATCGTTCGGATGAAGCATTGGAGGTGTTCGACGAAATGGGTCAGAGAGGCGTGACACCGAATATAATCACCTATAGCTCAATAGTGGATGGACTCTGTAAAGGAGGGCGGTCGCTGAAGGCGTTGGCTTTGCTTGATCGGATGGTTGCGGAGCGTTGCCCACCGAATACTATCACATATAGCTCTCTCATCCATGGGCTCTGTAAAGAAGGAAGGCTTCGGGAGGCGCTAGGGGTTTTGGATAGGATGAGGCTCCAGGGAAGGAAGCCCGATGCCGGATTGTATGGGAAGCTTATCAAGGGGTTGTGTGATTCTGGACGGTTTCAAGAAGCTGCAAACTATTTGGATGAAATGGTGCTTAGTGGAATCTCACCAAACCGTGTGACATGGAGTCTCCATGTGAGGATTCACAATATGGTTGTGGCCGGGCTGTGCGCAAACAGCGAGTCAACCCGAGCTTTTCAGGTATATCAGAGCATGAGAACTCGGGGCATTTCTACTGAACCAGAGACATTCCATTTTCTAGTGGAGTGTTTCTGCAAGAAGGGCGATGTGCACAAAGCTGCACGTATTGTGAGTGAGATGCTGTTTGAGGGGTGCGTACCTATTCAGGACACATGGAGAACCATTATGGGTGGATACTGGGAGCGGAAGAAGGTCCGGGAAGCAGCTAAACTGATATGGGATCAGCTGGTGGTGGATTAGTATCTTAGGTCTTCAAGAGCCATTCGAGCCTCTGTTTTGTCTGCAGTGGAGGTTGTGATGCCGATGCCTGCCATCAGGAAAAGCTTCAGATTTTTAATCAAGCCATCCAGTCACTATGTCTGCATGCATATTGAATGATGCAGCAACATAAGGTGTGCCATCTTGGATATCTTTTTCATGCTTTTGTTTGAGGTTTGACTTATATGCAAGAAAAAACGTTAATTCACATTTTAGATGATGATCTGAACAATCTATGACCTACCTCAGGATCCGCAAGCCCCACTTCAAGGTATATCATTATAGCTTTCATATTTCTGGTGATGGCTGATCTCCCATTGCATCAGACCTGTGGCATTTTACTACCTTAAAATTTTGCCGAGTATGAGTGGATATGATCTGCAATAATTATGTAGCTTCACTTTATCTACTAAAGAATGCATAGTCGAAGCAGATTGTTAAAGAAAGATAATATTTTAATAATTTCTACTTTGCAGAATTAGTATATAAAGCTCCTTTTTGTGCTAATAAAAGAAGAAACGTCCGTCCAAAAGTTATATTAATACTAGGAAAAAATATCGGGATTCTTAGTGTCTATGATTGTTTAGGATTCATGTGAGGTGCAATGATACATGCTATAGATCACTTAGCACTGCTACGTGTGAAATTCCTCACATGTACATCCCAAATGCTGGAGGAAATGAAGATCCCTGGACTTGTTGGAATGCATGGAGATATGGTAAGTTGGGTTAGATGTGCTATAAGCATCAAGGTCCTTTAAAGGATTCGTATATGAGTTATTCCAGATGACAAATTTTCAGGGAAGTTAATGCAAATATATGATTTTTGGGTAATCTCAATGACTCCTCTAGGATCTGTACGCACCAAGGCTGTTATTTTTCTCCTTTCCCAAATTTCTTTCTGTGCATTTTGTTTTTGAAATTGCACATTTTCTCCTCAAATTTAAAAGCAAATCATATCTGTAATTCTTCTGGCCTTAAATTAGTCATGCACTATTAAGGTCATTAGAGTTTCCTGGTGCAATATGTGGAGCTGTGACAAATTAATGAATTCACAGATTTTCTCATTTAAATGTAAGCAGATTTGTCCAATCTATAATATAGAGTATGAGGACGAGGATAATGGGTTGCAATCTTCAGTCAGTCTGACCAAAGCCAAATAAGGTATGATTTGCAGATATTCTAAGGGAAGACTCTGGTAAAGAAATCCTAAAGCAATTCATTTTGCACAAAATCAGGAAAATCTGTTATCATCACTTTTAGTTCGAGGACAGATATTTCTCTAATGACGAAGGCTGTCAAGGTAGGCCCTGAATTGTAAGCATCAGGGACGCTTATCTGCTTCTTGGTGCTTTTGACAGCCTAAACAAAGTTGAGATGTGAAGGAGAAAATGAGCGACCACTTAGTTATTTACTGAGAAAAAAATAAAGACGGCAGGAAACATGAGAGGAAAAGGGAAAAGAGAAGAAGAAGGAAGACAGGTAAGAAGAAGATGAAAAGGATAAATTTGATAGTAGGGAACAAAGGAATAACCATGCAAGTTTATTTTAAAATTGCAAAGTGGGGAACACTGAGAGTAGTACTTTTAGGAAGAGGGGAAAAAAAGAAAAAGAGAAAGAAGAAAGAAACATCGGGATTTCAGAGATGTCTTTAAATATGTTTACTTAGCGAACAGGGATCTATAAATTTGACCTCAAATAATTGGGGAAAGGCTTGATCTTTACAGTTATGATTTTGCGAAAGAGACGATGGGAAATGAAGAGACCAAGCAAAACTAAGGAGAAGTAAGAAGAGGAAGAAAATATTCCCATCCTGACCAAGGAACTTACTGATCATTTCACTGAAGACGTGTTTAATTCCTAGACTTTTTCCCCTCTCACTCGGCTATGCAGAGTTGCAGACTTCCCTTACATGCAACTAATTTTTGAGTTTCCTTATCATATTTAATTTCTTTATTGATAGAATAATGGTTTCAAATCGAATGGAGTCTATGACCATAGATGACTGACTAGCGCTCTTGCTTCTAAATCAACATCATACCTAACCGTAAGACTCATCATTCTCAGCTTCATGGATTTTCGAAGAAATGCCTTTGAAGACCTTGCCAAGAGATTCCACCCTTTGCCATGATCCGTAGCTTTGTGTATTTTATCGCAAAAATATTTGGAATCCAAACTTGTATTTCAAACTGTTATATCAGTTAATACTCAACCTTGTTGCATTTTTCTTAATTTGTCTGCAAAAGTGAACATCTAGACCACAACATGAAATACTGGATAACTGACAAGGGCTTTTCTTTCTCAGTTTGATTGTTGTCAAAACAGAAAGGTCAGCAGTGGAAATATCTGAAATTTACATTGGTTTAACATTTTTCTAACTTCCTGCGGTGTTTTAGAAAATAACATGCATTCTTGAGAATCCTCAAAAAATGCTAATCCATTTTGAAAATATATGAGCAATTTGCAGCATTTTTGCCACATTCTGTGAACTGGCAACATACTGACCATACAAAATAAAAGAAGAAAATACTGGAAATTATGTTGTTAAGAAACATTCTTGTTGTTAAGAAACAGTCTTCTTGTCTGCATCTTGATTTATTGCACAGGCAAGCTGTCTTGCTTTAACCTTCTTCCATAATATCTGTTACTACCATTTTGAATTACCAGAAGAAAGAAGAAACTGAATACCGTCCTCAGATTAAATAATAAAAGTTTTGTTGCCGAGAAGGCATAATGTCCAACATGCGGTTGTACGGAGTGCTTCTTGAAGCTGAAATTCCCGTGCTTTTCTCATATTATTACTTCTTCTCTACCACTGCCAGCTATCTTTTAACAGTAAATGATTTACTAAAATGTTTTCTATGTAAAACTATACATCTTACTCCCCATGTGGGTTTCACAACGTAGGACACAACACTTGCAACCTGAGAACGGAAGGAAGGGAAAAAAAAAAAAAAAAAAACAGAGATTTGGAGCAGCTGGCATCAACGGGAAGAAAGTGGAAAGCCGATTCCATGTCGGGTGGTGGGAAAGGTCACAAACAGCATACTGCCAAAAACTCCAATACCGATCGGCAGTGAAGTGAGAACCTGCTCCATTTCCTCAGATGGGGTTGGACAAAAGCATGACACCACATTCTGGTCGAATAGAGCAACAGCTGCAAAAACTAGTATGGACATGAATGCGTGGACGAAATCTATGAATTTAATCCTGTAGTTAATCGCAATCTCTGGAGCAAGTGGCACAGTTCCATCGATGACCCACAAGCCCCTGAAGGTTGCCAGCCCATACCGAACCTTGCCAGACCCGTCCCGGAAGCTATCCGTGAAGCTCTGGACGAAGCATGAGAGCCCGCAGAGAGCCACGAGGCCCGCGGTCATAACCCGGCTCGTGGGATCGCAGTGGCCTTGGTTGGTGAAGATCGGGGACAGGAGTTGGAAGGCGAGAACGGTGCCCGTGGGGAGGAGGTTTGCGAGATGGGCGGTGCTCTGGAAGGTTTGGCTGATTGCTTTCTGTATGAGAGTTTTCCGATCATCGTCAGATGATTTCGGAATCAAGAGAGGTTGCTGCTGCTGCTGCTGAGCTTCTTCGTCGTCCATCTTCTTTGCCATTGGCATGATTCTTTTCTGAAATGCACCACGTAACGTTCGAAGTGAGCCGTGTCTATATCACGGAGGGGAGGGAAGGGGATGCTTCTGAGCAGAAGGAAAGGGAAAGCAGGTTGCTGGAAGCGAGGGTGGGTTTGTGGAATGTCTTGCAAGGATGAGGAACCGAAACATTAATGATTGCGAATTGAGAAGTTCTAGTTGCTTGTTTGGGGTGACCATAAATATTCCATGTCAACTGCTTATTTTGAGCGATGCGTGCAGAGAAGTATGGCGGAAAGAAGGGTTCTACTCGATTTAGCTTGTTGCAGACGTTGTTATCAGAATATTGGGTTGAATTTTTGGCCATCTTTCAAGATAAGGGATACAGGATTTTCAGCTAAGCTGCGCTCCCCGGGGACGTGGGAGCGTGTTGGGCTTTTGGTCACGCATGAGAGTTGGTGGACTGCGTGTCTGGCTTTCTAAGATTGGCACGCTGAAGGCACCGGCAGCGGTTCTCTTCAGGAGATTGGATTTAGGTAGGGCCCGGCCAACCTTTATTCGGTTCAGGAATTCAGGTGGACTGTTGAATCAGTTTTGCTTCCATTTTTTTTTTTTTTTTAAAGTTACATTATCTGTTTAAATATTAAAAAAAAAAATATGTATTCCGTAACTTGCAAAACTTCAACACCAGACACGTTAGTTAACGACTTAAGTTATTGGTTAACTATAAACCTCTAAGGACTCTCTCATCTCTGTTGCACACAATCTCTTCTAAGTATATCTTTTTCCCTTGCTAGTTACTTTATTTATTATATATCGATGGCTAGTACAGGCTGGCATACAGAAACATGCTTTAGTTTTGTTTGTTATCTTTCTCTAATTTTTTTTTCTATGACATCAATTGTGGCTATTTATTCTTAAGGATAAAAAGTTATAGAAGTAGCATTTCTTAATGTAAATTTTAAAGATGTAATAGTTTTTATGTTAACTGTATATGATTGTGTTTATGATTTTTGGGTGTAATATCATAGGTATAATTGTTAACTACATTTAAAAAAAATTAATGTAAAAGAGAAAAAAATGTTATTAATATTTAATATCATTAATATAAAAAAGATAATATGAGAGAGAGAGAGAGGTGGAACTATTTAAAAATTTGGGGGTAAAAAAAGAAAAATTCCTCTTAAAAAATTAACTTCACTTTAAACATTTTTAAGATGAGAATAAAAACTTATAGAAGTAATTTTTTATCCCCTTTAACCTGATGCTATATGTACTGACGATAAAATTCTACATTGAAGAGGTTTCTGGAAGAAATAGAAAGGAACTTTGGCGGTGAATGGCATGAATCTTCCGCAGGTCATTCGAACGTTAGCCTTGTGGACTAACATGGATGGCCGAGCTCTGATATTTTCATGATCTTTGGTGGGTAAAGAACAAAATAGAAGGAAAAAAAAAAGTTAAAATATATTTTTGATCGTTAAACTTTAATTTAAAATTCATTTTGGTCTTTAAATTTTCAGTTGTCATAGTCTATTCCTTTTTGTTTCAAAAATGTTGTATTATTCCTGGCATCTAGTTATATGAAATCAGTTAAAATTATTAGAATAGCAGAGATATCATTCTACCAACTAATCTACGTGTTCGCTTCAAGGTTACACATTTAGCTATTTCATTAATTTTAATTCATCCTACATAACAGAATATCAGGACCGAAACATTCTTAAAACTTAAGGGGTTATATTGTAACAATTGAAAATTTGAGAAGTTTGAGGATTGAAAATATATTTTCGTCTAGAAAAAAAAAAAAAGGCCTTGGAAATGGGCTACTGTTGGGCTTGGTGATCCTTATCTCGGGCAAAGGCCGGGCTTCAACAAAAATCTTACAGCTAGGCCCAAGTCAAAATTTAATGCAGTATGTATGGGTTTGGAACCGTGCTTGGGTGGGGTCTGGTGCAATCCATATCTTACCAACCCAATGCCTGAAGTAGGACCTGACCCAACTTAGCTTTTGTAAGGATTCAAATTTTCAGCTTTCTTTTTCTGCACGCAATTTGCATATGATATATGTGATAATATTGACACATGCATGATAAATTCTCACGTCGGTTCTCATATATCCATGCTAGATGGATTAACAGGGGAATGACTTTATTTATTTATTTTTGGTTGTTTAAATGTCAGGAATGTGTCAGCAAACCACATCTTCTTTCATCACGGTTAAGGATGCAGATGGACCGAGCCGGAGCTATAAGGATAAAAAACATTTTACAGTCAAAAAAAAAAAAAAAAAAAAAAAAAAGCGTAACACCTAGCCAGCAAGCCTGTATGCTAACTTACATAGCTGTTCTCAACAATATAGACTTGTATGGAGATGAATCTAGACAGCTCTGATCACAGTCTGTCAAGCTTTGCCTTCTTGTATTGGATGGTGTACCTCACATTTGTTTGAAACATTGCCGGTTTGTTTGAGATTAACGATTAATTAGCATGGTCTTTGAAACTGGAATAGCTGGTTTTGAATTGCTTGTTTGTGGTTAGGTTGCTTTGCTGCGTGCTGCAGGAGAAAAATAAAAAAAGCTGACTTCCTAGGTGCAAAACAAGCTGCATGGCCTCATCAGTTGATGCAAGCATAATAAGATTGTCTTGGTAAAAATTATGTAAAAATGATGCAAGCATAATAAGATTGTCTTGGTAAAAATTATGTAAAAATTTTCATTTACAATCTATGCGTCCTCAATAAACTCTTCACTTCCTGTACCTGTCCAATGTCAGAATTATTTTTGTTTGTTTAATCTTTGGAGAATGCTCTACTGAGCCTACAGTGACAGCTATCCACTTGGAGCTTCTTTTTGATGCATGAAAAGATAAGACATAAAGAAGAAGAGGCAGCACTATATCCACACATTCAGTGCAACACAGGCATGCTCTGCTCTGTTGTGTCGGTTTTTCTTGAGCAATGAGCAATCATAAGCACATGTAGATCAGTCACTTTCTGAACAACAATAAATAGAGGCCTGCAGACTATAAACCAACAAAACTTGGATCTATATAATTATTATTTTGAGCAATAAATTCGTATAATCATAAGTGTAGGGTGAAAAGATAACAAGGAGTAAAAGATGAACATGGGTATCTTGACTCAGGTTGAAAACAAAAAGTTATTACGGAAAGCCGTCATTTGATGGTACCATATATTTGTTCCATGCTGTATTTAAACCCTTGGAAAGGCATTGTCAATGCCTAAATATATTGGTCCATCCGACATAGCAATCACCGACAATTAAACCATTGCTGATGCTCTTAAATCTCTCTTTTTTCTGCAATGTCGGGGCTAAAGTTGTGAACGATCAAGCTACCTAATTTCTCCAGCTGGTCCTTAAAAAGATACGGAGTGCGATTGCCCAAGTTGAGGCCCTGATATCACCTGGATTTGAGCTGTCCTTAAGTCACATCTGATGCTGTGGTTCGCTTGTCTTCCGTCACTAGAGTTTCTAGCTGTCTCTCTCAGTCCATGATCATTTGAAGCTGACGTTATTTATGAGAAGAGAGAGTATCTGGCTGTGGTTCATCTGGCTGTGGTTCGGTTGCCTTGGATTTAAGCCGTTCTTAGATTTAAGCCGTCTTTAAGAACCGCTGATGCTTTGCTTGTCTTCCGTCACTAGAGTTTCTAGCTCTCTCTCAGTCCATGATCAATTGAAGCTGACGTTATTTATGAGAAGAGAGAGTATCTGGCTGTGGTTCGGTTGCCTTGGCTTAAGAGAAGAGAGTATCTGGCTGTGGTTCATCTGGCTGTGGTTCGGTTGCCTTGGATTTAAGCCGTCTTTAAGAACCGCTGATGCTGTGGTTCACGTGTTTGCCGTCCTAAGAGTTCCTAGTTGTCTCTCTCAGTCCATGGTCAATAGAGGCTGATTATTTACAAGGAGAGGAGAGAATCTACAGCGGTGCGTTAGGTATATTTGGAGCTAACTTTTGTGCATCATGTGATCTTGTGAACTCGTTCATCACGACCAACAGTGAGAGCCTGTGTCATACCTTTGTGCACTCTTATTTCCAAGCTCCAGAAGGTGATTTGAAGTCTCTAGGACTCCATAGACCGTTAACTCGTGGAATACTTGCCTTTTATCTTCTATAAGGAACAGATTTGTTGAGGGGATATGTTCTTTAGGAACCATGGTATCAAATTGCCTAGAGATATTGTTCTTCATGATCACTTGCTTGAATATGTGATTTAGTTTTTAAACGAAATTTTGGAAGGTATCTATGATTCTATATGTGGAAGAGAGCTACGAATTCTAGGGGAAAGGGTGGAAGAAAGCTAGTGAGTCCGGAGAAGAAAGCTGCAACTGTGAATATTATAGTGGGGATGGGCAAGGGCAAGGGTGGAAGAAAGCTAGCAAGTCTAGGGAAGAAGGCTGCAGCTGTGAATATTATAGTGGATATAGGTAGGTAAAGTGGATTGTGGAAGAAAGCTAATGAGTCCAGGGAAGAGGGGTTTCCTTGATCTTGAATGAAAATAAGTTAAAAAGCTTTCCCCCTTGAAGTCAAACAAGATTGTGGACTAAAATATGCGTGCCAGCCAGACCAACATTCTCAATAAACGTGTTAGTGCTAGAAATTTATGTTCTTGCTGCAAGGATGCATCCAATTTGGTGGGTGCAAAACTTTTGCAGCTCTTTGCTCGGAAAGGCGGAATAAATTACAGCTCTAATTCAGATGCTTTTGGTGGCTTGCAACGTCGATGACTTGTTTTGACATCACCGGTTTTTTATTGTTTTAAATTGGTTTTACTCGAGTGTGCATGCAACCTAGAAGGCATCTTTATCTTCTCCTGGTCCTAGTGGCTTGGCTGCAGCGACTTCACGATCCGGAAGCATTTGCTTAACAAATATGCCACCAAGGTGGCCTTGCGGTTTATTTAATTTAGTGTCAACCGTTGAGAACATAGTTGGTCCTTGATTTGTGGCATGATTGACCCAAGTAAACAATTTTAATATTAGGTGAGTGTTAGCATTATACTTCAGCCTCTGAAAAATAAAATAAAAGATCATTAGATCAAAAACTTATGGATAAATTTTGGTTAGTGAAGATGATTACGTACCTCCGGTCATTATAAACGGTTGCTGACTTTCAGTCAGCTGGACTGAGAGAAACCTGAAAGAGCTGTGTTTTAAATTGCAGGACCTGTCAGGAATTATCATAAATTAAAGAAAAATTTTAGTGATTTTTAAATTTAAAAAAGAAGTTGCTAAAAATTTTGATTTATTAACATTTATAGTTACCTTCAAATAATTATAAATATAAAGACAAATAACATTCGAAATGATGGGCTTTCAAAATAAAAAAAAATTAAGATATTCATAATATTTTTAGGAGCCAATAATTTAGGAGTAGCCTCTGTATCTTAGCCTCCTCATCCTATCTTCTCTATCCTTTTTACCATCCGTCACCTGTGCCTCTCTCTCATATCAAGAAAGAGTGAAAATCGAGACAATCGGTTATCTGATTATGATGATACAGTCGTATTTGATTATTTTACAACTAAAAAGATTCATTTGGCATGCTCTAATCTAACCTTTATTTAGACATCAACAATGAGCTATGCGAATAGAAATGACAATGAAGCGAGATAGGGATAGGGAGCCACTCTCCATCCCCATCCCCATCCCAATCATTATTTCAGCCCTCATCTTCGTCCCCATCCTCGCCAATGGGGACAAGAACTTTTTCATTTCCATCCTCGTAAAAATCCCTACGGGGATGGGGATCTCTATCTTCACTTACTTCATTTTTAATAAGGTCCTTATTTTTATTCTTACGAAAGTCTCCATCCCTCAGGACTCTATCCCCATCAATCCCATTTTTTATGTTAAAATATTTATTTTTTAAAATTTTAATTCTTACCTACTATATTTTAAAAATAAAAAATAAAGTATTGAGTATTATATAATAAATAAAATATATTTAAATAAATTTATCATAATTATAAATTTTATAAATTAATTCATAAAAAATATATTAAATCATAATTTTAAAAGGTAAGATAATATGAATTTTTCATTATGAGTTATTTTATAAAAAACAAATACATCCAACCATAAATCTTAATAAATATGAAGGAAGTGAGTGCATGTATTATTGAGATATTTTAAGGTTATATATTGAAATATATTTAGAAAATTAAAATAATATAATAATATTTAAGTAATATAAAATATATAAAAATTTTATGGAGTGGGGATCAGAGACTTGTGAGTTAAGAAGTATCCTTTACGTCCGTGTCTCATCCTTGTTTATGGGATAGAATTTTTTTCATCTCTATGGTTAGGGAAAGAAAAATTTTTTCATTCCCATGCTATTCAGGACGGATTCCTATAGAGATTGAAACAAATGCGAAAGATTGCCATGCCCGTGTACAAGTTTTCTTGAGCTCGATGGAGATTTGATTGGGACCTCTGAGCTAAAGAGCTGGATCTTTTCCTGTATTGACTAAGCTTTGCTGACTTCTATGAAGAAAACAAAGTTTCTCTGGACTAATGCTGGCAAGGTTGCCACGAGTTCAAACATGGTTCCATGGAAGTCGGTCTTGAGACTGCCTATAGTTTGAGCCAGTAGGACGTTACATAATTAATAGTAGCATGATTTGTATTAGGAGTGGCAATAAGTTAGATTTAGTTGAATTTGACATCAATTCAAGAGTTCTTATTTGAAGTAGAGAGGTCCATCTCGTAATCACAGCCATCTGTCCATCGCGTGACGGTTCATGATTATGCGATGCAATACCATATGGCGTGCCAATCCATCATGCATCTCATGAGGCTCACACAGTTACGATCATTGTACAGTGCGTGGATGGCCATGATTTGAGACCTCTATAGTATGTAAATCTAGAAACAGACAAAGAACTGCTAGATTCGAAATCCAAACTGAAAATGAGTAGATGAATCCATTTCCAGATCTAAATCCACTTTGGGTCCCAAACATGGGAAAGCTCTAGTTCTTTTCAGCACACTTTATCCGATATTGATGATAATGTGCGAGCTTTGGCCTTCAGACTTGCTATAATCTGAAACCCAAACGGCACAAGTTCAGGACATGACAAGTTTGGATCTGAATCATTATTATTTGGTCAGGCTTTGAACTCGATTTTTTTTCGGTCGCCGTCAGCCTTCAGTGCCACTTTAATCTATCAAACAACGATGTACAAGCAATAACTTTAAGGTGCTAATGGCAGCATCCCACTATCTCTCATCTCCAACTTCTAAAGCTATCCAATGATGATTGAAGTAGGTGAACATCAGGGGGGAGAGAGAGAGAGAGAGAGAGAGAGAGCAAGGTGTGGACTTCGTAGTGGGGACACCGAAAGAAAAAAAAAAAAAAAAAAAAGGACGACGAGAGCCGAGCACGGCTAAAAATCCTCTGTCCCATCTTATCTCTCTCCCCACTTGGAGCGAGCATGATGCCAAGATTCTCCACAGAGGCCTCGCTTTCGAGGACACCAATGGAGAAATATTCTTGCTTGGTTGCCTTATCTCTATCCTGGCCACCGTGGGGGGTGCGAGTGCTGCGGCTGCCGTGCCTCTAGTTTTCGCGGACCATGGGCCGTGGGACCCCGGCGTAATGAGGGTGATGACTGTTCTGCAGTCCTTCCTGCGGCCCGCCTCGAGTGCCCTGGCCTTTCGTCCTTTCTCCTTCTCTCTCCCCTCGCTTGGTGATGGAAGGCGGGACGGTGACAAGAGAAGCGAAAGAATGGCTCGGTGGCGGTCCTGGGCTCCACCGACGTTTGGATGCTTCACATTGAACATGATCGGGTCCTTTACCTTGATTTTTGCTGGGTCATTCGCCTCACGCTCTGTGCTCTCCCGGCTCCACCACTTGCTTTCAATGATTAATTACCATCTGATTATATCATTTTTCAAATAATTTTTCTTTTTTACATAAAAATAAAATTTTAATTTGAACAAGAATATATTCAAGCAAAATGCAAAATGATAAAATTGGATATCAAGATTAATCCTTCTTATGAAAATGGAAGCAAGGTACATGGGTAGGTTTGATTTTTGTTTTATAAAATATTCATCAAAAATTGTAGCAAAACATTAATTAACGATTCAGCATAAAATGCATCAGTACAATATTAACATTTATAAATATCAATACGGTAGTTTAAAATCGATTATTATCCGCTTTAGCTCTGTCCTGCTTCACGAGTCGCTAGAATTCTGTGCAAAATAAAGATATTTATCTTAACTTTTTTTTCAAAAAAATATCTTTAAAAATATATATTTTAATAACTTTTTTTAATTAAAGTTATAATTTAATTATGTAAAAAATTTAAAAACCACATTTTCTAACCATTAAAAATTATATAACAAACATTAAATCTTTATTAAAAAAAAAAAAACTTTAATTTACTCTTATATATATATATATATATATATATATATATATATATATATGTTATATTCGAATGTAGTCAAGTTTAAGATTTGATCTCAATGTGCGTATGAAAAGCATGTGCATATGTTCCATCTCAATGTTGATCATAGTTTTTGGTCCAAACTTAGTTAAAGCTTAAAAATACTGCTCTCATTAAACTGGCTCCCCATCATGTTAAAAAAAAAATTGCTACCTTTATTCATATTAAGATAAGATACTCGTTGTTTTGTCATTTTTGACCATAATGCCATTCAATATTAGATAGTACGAATTGGTATTAAACAATATGGATTAGAATTGGTATTGAACTATCGAACCGAACCTTTGTACCATATAATATGACCGATACGAACAGGTGCAAATTGATTGGAAAGACCTTTGTCTTATATTTAGATTTCGATTGAAAATATATTTGATCCTTAATTTTGATTGGTACTTAACAAGCTTGCGGCAAAAATATGCCTAATGTGCGCAAGTGCTAAATATAAAACGCTTGAGGTGATAAACAAAAGGATCAAAAAATTATGTCAGATCTAAACAATGGAAAAAAAAAAAGCAACTAAAATTTAAATATTTTCAGAAATGTTGATCTGGATCTCCTTAGCCGCAGGAGTAAAACCATAATCAATTATTGTGGTAGTTTAAACTCTTCTTGTCATCTTGCTCATATTTGAAATTATATTTGTTCACGTCATGCAAAATATTGCTACCAATGGGCCCAAGAACCTAGCTCATGAATATTTAACGCGTTACGATGCACGACTCTCCCGTCTTATAATCTCCGACCACAAGTTAGATGTCATCAATTAAGTATGCTGTGGCGGTTTGTTGTGGCGCGTCCGCGTCAATGTCCACATGGTACCGAGCTTTTTATCAAGCACCATCGGACGTAACTTATTGCATGCCGAGAGAAGTTGCACCATGGCAATTTACCATTTACTACGTTGAAATTGTGGCAGAACCCGGTTTACTAGGATGTGAACTGCAGTAACATGATGACAATAATCAAAAGGCTAAACTATATTTTTTATTCTCTAATTCTTGCCCAAAATTTATTTTTACCATTAATCATTCTTAATACCATATTGCATTAATAAAATAGCTGATATGTATATGAATACATAATAATTATTTCATCCGTACGTGTCTAAGAAATAAATTATAATAATTAAAAATTTAAGATTTAAGAATCAAAAGTATAATTTTATCTAACCAAAGTTCTTACTTACTCTTTGGATTGGTAATAAAGGTTGGGATTCTCTACGGTATATCATAAAATGTTGTTCACATTTTAGTCTTATATTTTTGTATGGATGGATAAAAAATTTTTTGTTCGATGATGGGGGGATTATCATGTTTTTTTAACCGTCTGCAATTGGATGTGAGGCTGAGATAGATACAGCACACTGCGGTGCACCGCAAAGAATCTTCGGTACTAATGCTTTGGTGGCTGCAGCCTTGGTGGTACTAATGCTTTGTGACACCGCAAAGCATCCGAGCCAGGTCTAAAGTTGGAGCGCATTTAGATTGTCCAACTTGTGGGGACTTTAGCCCTTTCTTGGCCGCTGGATGAGATTGGTACTTGAAAAGAGTCCGAATTCCTTGCAAGCCTCGCTAAAGAATTTTTCTAGTACAATGAAAGCTGTGATTAGTGGGACATAAGCATGAGTGCATGACTCCGAGTTCTTTAGAACCCTCGCTGAAGAATTTTTTCTAGTACAATATTGAAAGCTGCGATTAGTGGGACAAAAGCATGACTCCCGGCTGTCATTTTATTCAACAAAGGAAACGGATGTTTTAAGATGAAGAAAACGGAAGGCACCACTGATGACTCGAAGCAATATATTATTATTATTTCACTTGCAAAAGAGCAAAATGAGTGCATCTTGCATCAGAATGGTTAAAGCACATCATAAAGCAATATCGTGTGCAATTATTTTAGATTTGATTTGGGTATGAGGCCTTATTCCCGTCAAAGAAGTCTATAGAAATAAATATATAGAAGGAAATTTAAACCATTCTAAGCTTATATGTTTAATCCTAGAAAAACCATTTCGAGGGGGGCTAAAACAAAATTATTATACCGGGAATATAGAGCCCTCTTTGATCTGTGCTTCTTGTTTACATGGACAAAAATATATTTTCTACTTTGAACTTACTTTAGTAAAATTAAAATAAAAGAGAAATTTTTTTTTCAAAGAATAACTATTTAATATTCTTTTTAATTATGAAATTACAAACGTAGCATAAAACATGCGAGTTTTTTTTTTTTTGGAGCCATCGAGGTTAAACATATGTATAAAAATGAAAGAGTATTTAATTTAATGGTAATATTTAGAATGGATACAGTTGGAGAATGGATTTGCATGATTATGATATTGCAAGATTTCTACTTGAATTTAAAATTTAAATTTGAATTAAAATAAAATTAGTATTACATTGGCAACAGAGTAGTATATATTAGGAGTTATCCCATAACTAACAACATGTTTTTGCTAAATTTATCATTCTCTATCCTCTTTTAACTGAAATATTGTTAGTTTATAAATTTTTTCTCAAATTTTTTCTTACATTAATACTTTCGGTTGATATGATCAGTAGCTAAGTCTCCTCTCGCGCAATACAAAATGATGAAAAAGCTTTACATTATGTATTTGATGTTTTCATAAAACTAAAAAAAAAAAGGTTTCTATAAAACTGTTGTAGATATATGGTAATAATTGCTCATAATGCAATAATGAATAATTTTACTGTGGTAAATACTCTTGTCATGCGGGGGCTGATTTCTCATGAATGGCAATCTTTATAATTTGTAGATTTTGTTTATGAAGGCTAATATCATCGTCCAAAATAACTGGAATGGATTTTAACTGAAATATCGAGGTTAAACATATGTATAAAAAATGAAAGAGTATTTAATTTAATGGTAATATTTAGAATGGATAAAGTTGGAGAATGGATTTGCACGATTATGATATTGCAAGATTTGTACTTGAATTTAAATTTTAAATTTAAATTAAAATAAAATTAGTATTACAATTCTCAATAGAGCAGTATATACTAGGAGTTATCCCATAACTAACAACATGTTTTTGCTAAATTTATCATTCTCTATCCTCTTTTAACTAAAATATTGTTAGTTTATAAATTTTTTCTCAAATTTTTTCTCACATTAATGCCTTCGGTTGATATGACCAGTAGCTGAGTCTCCTCTCGCGCAATACAAAATGATGAAAAAGCTTTGCATTATGTATTTGATGCTTTCATAAAACTAAAAAAAAAAGGTTTCTATAAAACTGTTGGAGATATATGGTAATAATTGCTCATAATGCAATAATGAATAATTTTACTGTGGTAAATACTCTTGCCTCAAAGCGCGCTGGGGCTGATTTCTCATGAATGGCAATCTTTATAATTTGTAGATTTTATCTATGAAGGCTAATATCGTCTTCCAAAATAGCTGGAATGGATTTTAATTGAAATATCGAGGTTAAACATATGTATAAAAAATGAAAGAGTATTTAATTTAATGATAATATTTAGAATGGATACAGTTGGAGAATGGATTTGCATGATTATGATATTGCAAGATTTGTACTTGAATTGAAAATTTAAATTTGAATTAAAATAAAATTAGTATTACAATTCGCAATAGAGCAGTATATACTAGGAGTTATCCCATAACTAACAACATGTTTTTGCTAAATTTATCATTCTCTATCCTCTTTTAACTGAAATATTGTTAGTATATAAATTTTTTCTCAAATGTTTTCTCACATTAATGCCTTCGGTTGATATGATCAGTAGCTAAGTCTCCTCTCGCGCAATATAAAACTATGAAAAAGCTTTGCATTATGTATTTGATGCTTTCATAAAATTAAAAAAAAAAGGTTTCTATAAAACTGTTGTAGATATATGGTAATAATTGCTTATAATGTAATAATGAATAATTTTATTATGATAAATACTTTTGCGATGCGTGGGGGCTGATTTCTTATGAACGGTAATCTTTATAATCTGTGGATTTTGTTTACGAAGGCTAACATCGCCTTCCAAGATAGCTGTGGGCATCGTTCCAACGTTCCATCAGCCACTCGGTAGAAAATGGAATCACGGCACTCGGGCTAATTTTTTACAGTCTGGGGGTAGAGGTTTTCTCCGTGGTTTTCTCCGTGAACATTGAATGGCCCAGTTCCCCACAGAAACCATTGGGGACTGCGTGCTCTTTACGAGAAGGCCAGCTTTCGTCCGGACCGCTGGGGTCTTGTCGACCGCGGCTGGACTGGACGGTAGACTCAGGTCAACCTCCTTTGCCTGGGAATTTCGGCCACGGTAAAAACTTGGGTTTTGTAGCCAAGCAAGTCTCTCGATGGTGGAAGCCACCGATCAAAGCCGAGGGAGAACCATTCAATGCTCGCCCCCGTCACATGTTCTTGTCCCCCAGAAGCTTCCACGTAGGTTTCGCGGCCAACATCCGGAGATGCGCATTGTCTCGTTAGCTTCACCCATAAAAATAAAAAAAAAAAAAAAATCACTGCGTGCGAATTTGAGAGTCATGTGTCCGATCTTACATATGTTATGCCACTCAAACAAATGTTATATTTCTCGTTACATGGCTTTAGGATTCACCCTCTGTCTCGATCAAGATACAATGGGTTAGCTAATTTGGCTAATGGTATTTACTGCTCACATACTCCGTGGAAAAATAAAGGATCTCTTATGTATTGCAACTTTTCTAAGAAGAGACCGCGTAATTATATGATGAGACACACCGGTGGAACTACATGCCTCAAAATATAAATGGGACGAAAGGTGACAAGGTTCTTCTTTTGTGTGCTGCCTACGTGTATGCATGAACATGGATGACAAACGAATGGGACACCACGTACGTAAGTTATTAATATATGAAGGAAAACATATACAGTTCTCTTGTGCATCATGGTTTACATCTTAGAGAACGCGCCAAATGTATCGAAGTAAATAAATCATGGGACCTTTAAGATAGGACGAGATTCTTTTTTAATTCAGTGGACAATTAAGGTGTCGAATGCTCGTGTAAAAGTAAACGATGAAATATCGCATGCTAGATATCGCGATATCCCTAAGGTTTCTTAGGATAGCATATACACACACTACACTAGATATTTTATTTGTATGAGCCTCTTTGCATGCCTGTTGGCCCGCATCTTGTTTATTCGCTTGGGCAAGTTGGCTAAAACTTTTAAGAACTAAAGATGTCAAATGAATCATATGACTTGTGGTACAGCTTAATCCAGCAAAATAAGGATCTTACTAAGCCAAGTTATGCTAATGGGCTGTATCAACGCGATAGCCTGTAACGTGTTGATTTGGCACAACCTTCAAACTAGCACAAGTTAGGCACGCACCTAATGCAATACAACCTTTCATAAGTTGACTCAGCTTGATATGCGATGGATCGGCTTTTGTCTGTTTGTATTTTTTTACATTTTTGTTCAACATATATAAACCCTTAGTTTTAGAAGTATCTTTACTTGTTTTTTGAAAAAGATCATTTTATCCGTTTCAATAACAAAAAAAATGATTAGGTTTTCAAAATATATATTTTTTTTTATTTTTAAAATATTAATTTTAAAAAATCAAAAAAAAAAAAACTTGATCTATTTTAGCTTGAGCGTGCCATCGGCTAGCACGATACGATCTAACTTGAATGGATGTACATTTGAGAGCCGTGCTAAAATTTTTAGCATAATGAGCTGGGCTAGTATAGTTATGATAAGATATAAATTAGATCAATATAATACGATTTATTGTATCGATCCTGATAGGCTTCATGATGTTATGTTCGCCTCTTAAAAAACATATATTTTAGAATACTTTTGGATCTCATCTTCACGTATATAATTGAGAAGAAGGCAAAAGGGGATATGACGGGGTCCTCGTTAGGTCTCTGGGTCGCATATATAAAGTATAAGGCGTAATCAGTAGTGGCATCATATCAAACCTCTAATAAATTGCGCCTAACCGCCCATGCATCAATTTTGAAAGTTGTTGCATGTTTTCCAAAACTCAAGGAGGCAATTGCTAATTAAGAAAAGCAACCGACCTCATCTTGCTCATTAAGAACAAGCTACCAAATATTTCTCATGATTCTTATGGAAGGATGTCGGCCGACCAATCTGGCTCATGAATGCGTTGTAATTCTTCATATATTTGTTTGAATTACCTATAAAACTATGCTTCAAAACTATATGTATATTTTTTATAAAAAAATAATTTAAACAATAAAAATAGATAAGAAAGATTGTTACTTTGACTTATTATTAATGTCACCCTTCCAGAATCATCATTAATTTCCTTATAACATTATTGGTTACCAAAAGTACTAATGCTGTTTCATGTACAACAGCAATATCCTAAAACTACCACCAAAATCACAAGAGAATGATTTAATCGAAACTTCATCGATACCTGGCACTCATCACCAGGATATTATTAGCCATGATTTAAAGTGATAATTGCTAACTTTTATCACCAAAAACTCTACTAATAGAGAAAACCAAAGGTAATTTGGGATGGATTAATTGGATAATGGAGCAAAATTATAGCTAAAGATATACATGGGATGGATTGGATTGGATCGATTGTAGATCAGAATTTAGAACTTATGCAACTAGAATTGCTTCTAGAATTTTCAATGCAGAACGATATAATCATATTTTAGAGCTAATTGAAAATTTAACTGGTTAAATTAGTTTGGTTTTAAGTCGATTACAAGATAGAATAATTTTTTCTTCTTTTTTGTTTGATGTGTCTAATATTTAATAACTAAATTTTTTTTCTTAATTATATTTAATAAAACAAATATATATAGTATTTATTGATTAATTTAATATTCAAGATTTATAATAGATATGATAAATAACTTAATAAAGTATATGTAATGTCTCATGTTTAACCCTTAAGACATCTAAGCACTTTAATTTTTTTGTTGGAATCGAATCTTGAAATTGAGAACCTATTCGATGAAGATTAGTTCTAAAATTTTAAACTTAAAGCCGATCTTATTAGCACTTAAAACTAAACCAATCTAATTCTAGGATCGAATCGAATTGTGTCCAACCTTAAACAAGAAGATGCTTGGACGGTAACAACTCCTCATCTAAAATATATAACTTTATCTTTAACTGCTTTTGTTTTAAGCAACAGTACTAATCGAGATTTATTTTAACTGTAGAATAGATATTGATAGAGCGAACTGAAAAAATTTGCACAACTTATTTAACATATACTAGTCACAGCTCTCAACTGACTGCAAGACCCATCACAACAGTATGAGCTATAATCTAAGAGTCATTTGGGCATCGAAATGGTTGGCTACGGAAAAAAAAGAAAAAAAGAAAAAAAAAAAAAAAAAAAGAGTGCGTCTAGAGCACGACCCCTTGTTTTTTTTCTGCTGACAAGCGAGCCCGCAGAGAAATCTAGTCGCGTCCCTTCCGTTGGTCATAGTCCCCCAGCGCGAAAGAAGAGCCCGCAGCCACCGGCGACTCTCTTGGTCTCACGTGAACCCTTCCAGATGAGAAGCGTCGGACGGGACGGTACGGTCCTTATAACTGTTCTCCTGTCGGGCATCCAGTACCCATCCATCCTACTCGTCCCATCGCTTTACCCCATCAAAACGAAGCATGGCGGCTTCGATAGAACGGAGGTGCAGAGCTGAAAACGGGTAGCTGATGACTCCAACACAGAATTAAATTCAAACGAAGCGTGTCGGTGCGAGGCAATGACTACGTGCAACGGATGGGAAAAGTGAGATGAAAGGAGCATCCAACAAAAAAATTAAAGGATCCTCAGAAAGACAAGGTACGGGTTGCGAGACTTAATAAAAATTTAGCATCTATGCATCCATTTAGATGGCGGCCTTTTCTTTTCCTTCCAGAATTCGTAGCTTGCATCGAGACCACACATACGGGCATAGTGCAGGCATAGGGTTGTTGGCAGCTTCAAAAGATGACACGAGCTATAACAATGCACGTGTTGGTTGTTGGCAACTTAGAGATGCTTTAAAGTTGTCCTGTCCACCCATTTAGAGCAGACCTTTTCTTATTTTAATTTGCTCAAAGTTTTTTTTTTTCTTTTTAGAAAAGTATATAGTTATTTGGAATTGATTGAGGCTGCCGATAAGCTGAGTTCAAATGAAGTTGTTTGGGTTCATGATATTTATATTAAAAAAATAAAAATTCACTATTCACGTAGGTAAAAATTCACTATTTACGCAGGTACTGTGGGAGCCGCAGCACCTGCGATGGATGCCCACCATACCAAATGGGAGGCACCGTAACTCCTATCCAGCCAGCCCTACAAAAAGCGTCCTTGGTCTCGTTTCTCCACCCACACCCCCCCATCCGAGAAATTTAGCGCAGAACGACTTCCGATGGGTTCCCTGAAACCTCTGGTGACTTGGCAAATAATTCCCTGCCATCTTCCGACGCAACAAGTCCAAGAAAATGCTTCGGCGTTGAACCGCCGGAGCTGGAAAACCGAGTGAGGCTTCGATTTTGAACCTCCCGACCCACCCCTTCCGCTCAAAATCCCAAAACCCTAAGCCCGAACCATGCCCACCGCCACCGGCCTCCTCCTCCTCCTCCTCCTCCTCCTCCTCCTCCTCGTCCAGTCCTCCCTCGCTCTCAATCAAGAAGGCCTCCTCCTCCTACAAGCCAAGCGCGGCCTCGACGACCCCCTCCACTCCCTCTCCGACTGGGACCCACGTGACCCCACCCCATGCAACTGGACCGGCGTCTCCTGCCGCTCCGCCACCGTCGTCGCTGTCTCCCTCCCCGCCCTTGGCCTCTCCGGCCCCTTCCCCTCCTCACTCTGCCTCCTCCGCAACCTCTCCTTCCTCTCCCTCGCCTACAACTTCATCAACTCCTCCCTCTCCTCCTCCTCCCTCCTCCCCTGCCCCTCCCTCTCCCACCTCGACCTCTGCCAAAACCTCCTCGTCGGCCCTCTTCCGACCTCTCTTTCCCTCCTCCCGTTTCTTTCCTTTCTCGACCTCTCCGGCAACAACTTCTCTGGTGATATTCCCCGGTCTTTCGCCGCCTTTCCTCGGCTCCAATATCTCTCCCTCGTCGGCAACCTCCTCTCCGGCACCCTCCCCGCCTTCCTCTCCAACATCTCCTCCCTCCTAGAACTCAACATCTCCTACAATCCCTTCTCCCCCTCCCCCCTCCCCCCCTCCTTCGCCGACCTCGCCAACCTCCGCGTCCTTTGGCTAGCCGGCTGCAACCTCGACGGCCGCATTCCTTCCTCCCTCGGCCGCCTCGCCCACCTCACCGACCTCGACCTCTCCACGAATTCCCTCTCCGGTCCGATCCCCGCCTCCCTCGCCGCACTTTCCTCCGTTGTCCAGATCGAGCTCTTCTCCAACTCGCTCTCCGGTTCCATTCCGGCTGGTCTAGATAACCTCACCAACCTTCGGTTCTTCGATGCCTCCATGAACCAGCTCTCCGGCCGCATCCCCGATGACATCTTTCTTGTTCCCAAGCTCAAAAATCTCAACCTTTATGAGAATAAACTCACCGGACCGGTTCCTTCCACCATATCCCGTTGCCGGAATCTTGCTGATATCCGGCTGTTCTCGAACCAGCTCTCGGGGCCTTTACCCGGGGATTTTGGCAAGAATTTGCCGCTTGTTTTTATCGACATTTCGAACAATGCCTTCTCCGGGGAGATTCCGGCCGGAATTTGCGAGCAGGGGAAACTGGAGGAGCTATTGTTGCTGAATAATTTGTTCTCTGGGAGTATTCCGGATGGCCTCGGACGGTGCCGGACGCTCACGCGTGTCCGGCTTTCGAACAACCGGCTCTCCGGCGAGGTACCCAATGCATTCTGGGGGCTGCCCCATGTTTCTCTTCTCGAGCTTGCTGGAAACTCTCTATCGGGAGGGATCTCACCGGCGCTCTCTGGTGCCGCTAATCTCTCCCAGCTTCTGATATCCAACAACCAGTTCAGTGGCGCTATTCCGGTAGGGATTGGAGCTCTCTCAAGTATGTATGCATTCTCGGCCTTCAACAACCGCCTGTCAGGGCCACTTCCCGCATCTCTCGGGAGCTTGGCACTGCTGGGGGAACTTGATCTTCACAACAATTCACTCTCCGGTAATCTTCCCATGGGAATTCAGTCGTGGAGGAAGCTCAGCCAGCTGAACCTCGCCGATAACGACTTCACCGGTGGGATCCCTCCGGAGCTCGGGGAGCTCCCAACACTCAACTACCTCGACCTTTCCGGCAATGCACTTACTGGAGGGATTCCGACACAGCTTCAGAACCTTAAACTCAACCAATTCAACCTCTCCAACAACCAGCTCTCTGGAGCCATCCCTCCCCTGTTCCTGAGCAACGCCTATAAAACTAGCTTCTTGGGCAATCCGGGCCTGTGCAGGGACTTGACTGAGCTCTGCCCAAGCCCTCAGCGTGGCACCCAGAAGAACCATGGCTTCCTTTGGTTGCTCCGCGCAATCTTCCTACTCTCCGCCGTTATCTTTGTCGCCGGAGTGTTGTGGTTCTACCGGAAGTATAGGGATTACCGCAAGGGAAAGCTTCGAACGGACAAGTCTAAATGGACCCTGACATCATTCCACAAACTGGGTTTCAGCGAGTATGAGATCTTGGATTGTCTCGATGAAGACAACGTGATTGGGAGCGGAGCTTCTGGGAAGGTGTACAAGGCAGTGCTTAGCAATGGAGAGACCGTCGCCGTGAAGAAGCTCTGGGGCGTGACGAAGAAAGAGAGCGATCACATGGATCCAAGTGCGGTCAATGGTTTTGAAGCGGAGGTCAGGACACTGGGGAAAATTAGGCACAAGAACATCTTAAAGTTGTGGTGTTCCTGCGACAATAAGGACTGCAAGCTTCTAGTTTATGAGTACATGCCGAACGGGAGCTTAGGGGACTTGCTTCATGGCAGCAAGGGGGGTCTGTTGGATTGGCCAATTCGGTATAAGATTGCATTAGATTCGGCTGAAGGACTTGCGTACCTACACCATGACTGCGTGCCATCAATTGTCCACAGAGATGTGAAATCAAACAATATATTGTTGGACGGGGAGTTCGGCGCAAAAGTGGCGGATTTCGGGGTTGCAAAGACCATTGGAACGGGGTCGAAATCCATGTCTACCATTGCTGGCTCCTGCGGATACATCGCCCCAGGTTTGTTTCACCCATCCTTTAGTTTTTGCTCTTGTTGGCATTTTTTTCTGAATCATAAGTCATTCATGTTCTTATGATTTTATTTGATGGTTTTTTTTTTTTCTTTCCTGGATTACGATTTGATCTCTTTTGGCTTTTTAGCCCTATTATATCTGTGGTTTTGCTGATGCTCTGAGATGGTGCTTGTTTTTGTTCATTGGTTATAGTCTTTTGGCCTGTGGATGGTTTCTTGAATACCAGATATTATATTAGGTTAAGCTTGGTATGATCATTAACTTCTTCCATGGACTCTTGCGTACATTGTTCACTAAATTTGCTTGTTGAAGCTTTGCTTCCCCTAGTTCCAAAAAACACAACAAACAATTAGCAAGTATCAAGGAAAAGTGTATCTTTTATAGCGGTCATAGCGAGGTCGAGGGTTCAGAAAGGATCTGATCAATAGCTAGAGACTGAAACCAGTGCATGGGGGTAGGTGCGGATGTAGCCAAGTGGATACATCTCTCCTTCGTGAAACCATCAAACACGCCAAGGTGTCTTTTGAAAGCAAAACTATGATCGGGTCAGGATGTTCAAAGATCCTCTGTTCTTTACCTTTCGACCCAATGTATTATTCTTTCTATTATGATCTTTGTGACCATTCCTGCTAATGCATTCAGAGCATCTTGACGAATACTTGAATATATTATCTATTTGATGCACAAAATTTGGTGTTTTAGTTTTCAACTTAGAATCTATGATTCTCCATGTGCCACAGAATATGCATACACTCTCCGGGTGAACGAGAAGAGCGACATATACAGCTTCGGTGTGGTCATTCTAGAGCTAGTTACAGGGAAACTCCCTGTGGATCCTGAGTTTGGAGACAAGGACATTGTGAAATGGGTCTGCAGCACAATGGAGCAGGAAGGGTTGGAGCATGTAGTCGACCCCAAGCTCAATATCATCTTTAAAGAAGATATATGCAAGGTCCTCAACATTGGTCTCCTCTGCACCAGCACCCTCCCTATCAACCGCCCATCGATGAGGCTGGTTGTGAAAATGCTGCGCGAGGTGAGACCCGAGGAGAAGACCAAGCCCAAGCCTGTCATGAAGGATGGGAAGCTGTCTCCATATTACTATGAAGACACCTCTGATCAAGGTAGCATTGTCTAAATTGATGGTCAATGATCTCCGCCGGAGAGATGAATGGGGGTGCTCTTCTTTCCTTGATCTGTATGAAGGTTTGATCCATGGCATTGGGTGGAAGATTTTCAAAGCAGGCATCACTGTGCTGGCTTGTATTGAAAATGACTTTGTTATTCCAGTAGTATCTATCTCTCAGGAGTAAGTAGAAGCTTAGACATCTTGCTTATACGGTGGAGTCTTTTTCTTTCTATTGTTAAGATGCGTAGTACTTAGGCGGTTATAACCAGTTGCTATTGGTACAAAGACTTCTGTCACTAGTGGATAGTGGAAATGTTTGGTGATCCACCTTTCGTAAATCTCATTTGGGTGCTTTGAACCATGGCAAAGCAGTGTTCCGTGCACTAACTCCACTGTTGAAAAATATAACATACTTAAATGCACCATCTATCTCTATCTCGGGCGGATGCATCCAAGTTGATCACTGTCTGTATTAATTTCTAGGGGACTTCCTGTCCCCCTTTTGCCACATGTCAGGGGACCGTAGGTAGGCAAGTTTTGAAACTGAATTTACTGGTGCAAGTAATGCAGCGCTCTGGTAAGTTTTCCTTCGTTTGAACTAAAGGATACATTTAAATCTGGTACCTGGTTGCTTACCATGTTCGCTATGAGGAGCAGCAAAGCTAGTGGGAATGTCATGCTTAAAAAATCCACAAAATGGGCACTCACGGGTTATGGAAGATCTAATCATGCAAATAGACAAAACAGAGCAAAATCTCTGCTTGATTGATCTCATCTCCATTGGCTCTATTATTTCATCTCTAATTGATATTTTGGGATCAAAACAATCGTTTGCATTCTAACATTTGAAAATTCAGATAATTTACTCGACAAGTTGAATTTTGAAGTTCTGTTCTTTTACACTCTTGAGCTTTTTTTTTTTTTTTTAATTAATTATTATTTCGGCTAAAGCATAACAATCACCTGCTATTTAGTGTCAGGGCCCTAAATTTAGTCTACATGTTCCAAATTAAAGAAAGATCTCTGTTTAACACGATTCAGCAGTGTTCCCATGTCCCTGCTTGAAAAACGTTGGCCAACTTAGATTTGTGCCTGGAAACTCGCAATTCAAAACAACTTGCTCGACAGGCTGGATTTAAAAATGGTCATGGGAGAAGGGAACTCTCACCACTCAGCAGCATGGCTTTTTTTTCTTGAATTGTTATGGTATTTCAATGTAAGCTATTTGCTGCACCAACCTCGACGATCTTTTTGCCTATCCGTACTCGTACAGTAGAAATGTCCTCTAGTTGCTCGCGTAGAAATGTCCTCTAGTTGCTCGCCCATAGATATCATTATAAACGCAGTCCGTTATTTTATATATTCTGGATGACCTCCCCGTCAACAAAGTAAAAAGAAGAAGTATGTTATTAAAAAGAGCACAGGTGTCGATTCCACCATATTTATTTATTTTGAATTATCTTATCTCCTGATAGGCAATATTATATAAAGCATGAAGATAACGTGATGCCTCACAGTGAATCGGTGAAGGGTTGGATTTAAGTCGATAACTTTGGCGTGCGTAAATTAAACCTCCATTTAGTAATTGGGATACACGGTTAAAGCAAGAACTAAAGCTCAAGAGCTTGAAGCATGGCTAGATGAATTTTTCTGCAATGCCACAACCTTGGTGTCCTCCACTGTCATCTCGAAGATAAACTGGAAATAAACAACAACAAAAAAAATTGGGTTCATCTTCAAACTTTGATGTCCAAAACAGCAGCAGATTAATTACAGTCCTCGCTCATGAATAAATCATGAACAAAATTTGTTCATAGATAAATAATATGAAGAATGATTCAACTATCTATCTCTATAAAAAACTTGTTTCCTAGTTAAAGCAGCCAACAGATCTACTGAGATCAGCGGATTGGTCCAGCAATGGAGCACTAAACGTACAAAATCCTCTCATGATTGGAAGGCCGACGCGCCTCGCTAAAGCTTACGCAAATCCTCGCCTTCTGTCTTTTTCTTTAGAATCCCTTTTATGTGAGGCCGTTTTGAGAAAACTAAAAAAGATCAATGATCCCGTGAGCTACCATAGCTCCATCAGCCCGCCATTATCTCTGGGTTTGTCAGCCTGGAGATCCTTTAAGAACCATTTAATCTGATTAATTCTACTCAATCGGTTTTAAAATGTATTTTAAATCTATTAACCTGCTTAACTCATTTAATTAATTTAATTCATTTACCGAATGGATTATGCAAGGTTTAATAAATGTGTTTGATTTAGATGGGCAAATTTTTTGAACCGACCATGTCTTAATCTCACCTGATTACCATGCCTTATCAAACACTCAGGAGAATAGTGTTTGCATCAAGACCAGCAGCGTCATGGTTCCCGCTATAAGGTCTGTTTCTTGATGGGGCTGATGAAGAGAAGGGGATGATTGGAAACTTGAAAAAAAAAAAAAAAAAAAAAAAAAAAAAAAAAAAAAAAAACGTAAAATAGATTCTTGTGTTTAAAAGTGATGAGACATTACTGGAAAAATAGCAGTGACATGATATCAGCTTAGTTGGATAAAATTAGAGCAATAGATTTTAACCATAGGTTTTGATTATTGTATAAATGGTTATAGTTATGCATCTCCTTCAATTCAATAAGGTACTCTTGATGAACATACTTGTTCCATGGTATTTACGTGCTATAATGTTTGATTTCAAACATAACTTTCGATTATTGTATAAATAGTTATAATTATGCAATTTTCTTCAATTTAGTAAGGTGCTATTAATGGATAAACTTGGTTGTTGATGTTTTACTTGGTTGTAATATTTTATGTGACTATAATTTTTGAGCTGCTTGAGAATATAACTTTTTATTTCAAATGCCAAGATGTTGGAGGGAGACGAAAAAAATGATTATGATATGATTTCTCTTTAGTTGGTTTGAGCAGGTTTTTTTTCTAAACAATATGAAGAAATAAATTAGATCAAATAAGTGAATATCATACATACATATGTATGTATGCATGCATGCATGCGTGCATAAATTAAAATTTGAGTTGGCCTTACAAAGCAATTAGAATATGATAATATATATTTAGCAAATTCTATGATGCTTTTAACTGTATATGAATAGTGTCGTAAATAAAGAAAAAAAAAAAAGATGATAAGAGAGAATGAAAGCATTGGATGGGATCTTTGAATATATAGGATTGAAGCTCGATTTTAAAAAAAAGTTATAAAAAAAGTATTCTAACTGGGCTCTACATATTTTTATGTCTCCATTCATATTGATAATGCACCAACAAAATTATCTATGTGAATAAAATTTTTTAATATTTTAAAAAATTTGAGATTATATGACTCATGGCCTCTATGATACTAAAATTTTGGACTCTTGTATTAATTGAAGTTGAAGGCTTCAAGCCATCATGCTCCTCAATAATCAAAATTCTATATAAAGTAAGACAATTGAACACCCTGTTACAAGATCGTTATTCTAACTTTATTGGATACCTAATATTCCAAATAATATACTCCATAAATGAGATGGATATGTTTCAATGAATTAGATATATTAACAATTTTTTATAAAGGCAGCTGATATGGTCACTCTTTCACAAGAAAAAAAGAGATTTTTTAAAAATATAAATGCAATCAATTTAAATAGAGATCGTTTATAGGATGTTTTACAATGTCTTTTGCTTTTTTACTTTTTTTCACTTTAATTAGGATATTATCTTAACAAAATTATACTCCTTGTACTAAACTATTTATAATATGAGATGCCAAAAAAACTAGATGGTTGCCTCTTGGAGTTCAACAGGTGGATGCCATCAGCACAACGCCCTTCAATATTCCAATGTGAGGGTGGTATAATCTTCAAAACCACATTAGATGCTTCAAGCATTTACCACAGAAAGAAGGATCTTGAAATGCCAGGAAAAAAAATCATTTATAAAGATCTTAACAAAAAAAATTATTGAGGGCAAAAAATTGAATATCTAAATGTAATCAAAAATTAAATAATTAAAGATCACCTTCCTAAATAATTAACTTGCTATCTTTAATTATATGTAAACATATAATCTAGGTCGCTTTGAGGGTACCACTATTTAAAACATAAAAAGAAGCTCCAACAAATAGCTACGATAGTACTTGTTTTGGGTTTAGGGGCACCTTATTTGATAACCCTATTTTAGATCATTATAAGATTGATGATGCGTTTGATGCATCAAATTAGTAGGAACATAGAAAATTCTTTTTATTTATTTTTTAAAGATAAAATAAAATTTTATCCTACAAGTTAGCTAATTTTGTTGAAGAACTAATAACTTATCCTATCAAAATATATATTTTTATTTTTATCTAATTCGACTACTACTTTAGTTTCTCTGTTTTATCCCTATCCTCGGTTATGGCTATTATTTTTTTAAAAGGATATAACTGTTCTATTTGATTTTATCCTATTCTCCACCAAACATGAGATGAGATAATTTTTATTATATCCTATCCTTTTTTTTAACCTGCTCTTTTTTTTTATTATTTTACCTTATTTTGTATACTAAACGTAGCCTAAGGTTACTATCCAAAGGGTTACCTTAATCTTGCCAAAAAGGTTGAAAATTCTGATCATCCATCAATATTTAGATAACTTTATCCTTATATTTGTTAATCTCTTTCACCATATTATAATATTATAACATATTATCTATAATATATATAAATATTATATAATAAATATATTATTATACATATTAACTATATATTATATAATATTTTATTAATAATTATACTATTATTTATTATAATAATATAATATTAATAGATTATATATTATAATAGTTTCTTAATTATGGGTATTTGTATATTCCTTCCTAAACTTAAAAAATTTGCAATCAACTTCTCAATTTCTATTTAATTTGCAATTGACCCCTACTATTTAAATTGAGCATTAAAAGAAACATAAAAGTGATCATGTGACCACTTAAAATGCTAAATTTTTATAATAAATAATGTGGTAAAAAGCAATAATATCCATCCTTTAAGGAAAATGGTCATGATCAAGGATACAACCGTCTTTTCCTTTTCTAAGCTTGCTAAATGATGTCTGTAGTGGTCATGTATCCACTTTTCTATTATTTTTTACGGATATTTAAACGATAATGGCTAATTGCAACTGCAATCAAAATTGGGGGATTCATAGTAAATTTTTTAAATTTATGGAGGAATGTGCAAATACCTCATAATTAAAAAGGATTAAATGGAATTAACCCTTAATCTTATTATTTTAATATGCAACTAATATTATATTACTAGAATAAAGAATATTTAGAATATATGTTATATTACAATATCTTATTCGAGTAAGTTTTCAAAGGTAGTGTTGATTATTGCATGCATGGTAATATATGTTTTTCATTACACTTATGTCAAACATAATGATTTATAATCATCGATAATTTTTTATTATTAAAATATTTTATACTAAATAAGATGACATTGGATCATTTGTGATCCAAGGAAAATCATCATATAGTGATTAATCCAATAGGCCCATGGACTATGAAACATGGATACATCAGTCTGATATATTTCTAGCCTGGATTTGCATCCAAGTTCATTAAAAAATATTATTTCTGATATGTTTTAGCTATGTGTTGATATGCTTTGGATTTGTCTAGGATGGTAAGATACATTTTAGGCCAAAATCAAAATATTTATTAAAAATAATTTTTTGTTATTTTAAAATATCAGGGACCATTAAAAAATTAAAAAGTTATAGGTACCATAATCTTTTAATCGTTTTTTACTTAGAAAATATGGAGAAGGATTTTTTTTTTTTTTTTTTGCTTTGTAGATAGCATACATTACTAATAATTTATAAGAGTAATAGATTTCTAAAAGATCCTATCTTTTTAAATTAAAGAGCTAAACATCTTTAAAATTTTAAAATAAATAAATATTAAATAAATATTATTTTTAAAAGTGAGAATGGGTCGAATTGAGTAGGTCGCAGGCTAAAATATAAAAGCAATTTTATCAAAATTAATTTCACGATTTTAGACTTAATATCGAATCGATTTTATTTTGAAACTAATCGATCCAACAGATCAGGTCAATTTTAGAATAAAACTTATTTTCTTTTTAATTTTTACATCTTAATCATTTTATATTTATCTAATAGTAATTCTTTTAATTATTTTAAATAAAAATATATAATATTTATTAGTTAATCTAGTGCTAAATATCTCTAATAGAGAGCAGATGACTTATAAGGTATGCAAAGCTTAGAAATTAGAATATTTTTTCTTTTTCCTGCAAATAGCTTATAATAAAACTTAACTATATTTTTAATGGTGACTATTAAATCTTCTCATCTGTAATTTCGCATAATATATATATTTTTAAACATGTTCAATTTTATATTAATTAATTAATGTATTTTAGAAGTATCGCATGTGTGATTTTTAAGGATTGAAGTGTCTCCGTACCCGTCTTGGATTGTATCCCGTGCCGTATCCGAATCGATGCTTCATGGCTACGGAGGAGACCTCCCAGCCTCACCGTCCCCGCCGCCCACCCGCTCCTGTCCAAACCCCACCGAATCCCGAGCTGCCCTTTCTTCGAGAGTCCTCGCCGGAGATCCGATTCATCGAACTCGCTCCTCCTCTCCCCCTTTCTCTGCGGTCGGCGAGAAGGCGATGGTCTGATCGACCACCCTCTCGATCTGGAGGACAGAGCACAGAGGGAAGCGATTACAATGGGCTGCGCTGGATCCCGCAAAGCAAAGGCGAAGGTGAAGTCCTTTTTTTCTCCCCATCTCCACCTTTTTCCGGGTTTTTGGCTCACCCCATCGCGTATACTCAATTTGTACAATTTCCTTGAGATGTTGCGTGTTATATCCATTATCCAGAACCCTTCTGTTTCCATCTCGCTCTTGTTTTTTGATAGAACTTGACTGGGTTTCTTGAATCCAGGTTTTATGCTCTCTTTGTTGCTAGCAGCCCGTGTTTTATTGCTTCATTATAGATTCAAGCGTTTTAAAAACTGGATCAGCTCAGATATATGTATCAAAAGTCGACTTTTTTTTGCCCCAACAATTATTGCTTAGGAGATCTCTGTGGGGTATAGATTGCGAAATAGTAGCATGGAACTTGCACCGTGTTGATCATCTTACTAGCATTTATTCTGAAAAAAAACTGGGTTCTAATAGGTTAACATCACAAATAGGAGAAAATAAAAAAAAGCAACGTGTTTCTACTATATCTTGGGAAGTTTAACCAAAAATGTCTTTTGATGCGTGCAATTTTATAGAATCTAGATTAATTCAGTCAGTATCCCTGTAGGAGTTTGGCTCAAGTTGCGGTCTTTCGATTATGTGATGGGTTTTCATAATTATTTTCTGCTGCAGATGAACTGTTAGGGTGTCCACATTAGCAAATCATGGGAGGCCCTTGCTCGTGGGATGGAACGCTCTTGCTGAATGATTTCAATTCTTCTGCAGCTGATCTTGCCAAAAGATGGAATGTGATCAACCCAACTCTCCCCCAGTGGAAATGGATTCCTTGTCAGAGAATAGGCGTTTCATGTAATGTCAATGTCAGTGATTCTGTCTTTTGGCATTTACTTTGCTATTGAATATTTCATTGCCCAATCTTAAACTTGCTATATTGTTTGTAAATATATTCAGGCAGAGGGATACTTAGCACTTGAGAACATGTATCAGCTAAGCGCAAGTGAGGTCATCATGGGTAGTAAATCGTTGCTTTCCCACAAAGAGAGAATTTTAGTTTGCAAACTTATCTATTATAATTTTTTCTCTTCAGGAACTTATTGATGAGGAGAACTACTCTGCAGTAGAAGAGCCATTTGACAATGCTACCTTGGTATGCCTTAATGCGTTGCTCTTTCCGTGTTCTTTTTTTGATGTCCTTTACCTGGTTTCACCTTAGATGGTATGTTTAAATACACACATGTGCTCTTTTGTTAATGCTGTCAATTTAGGTACATATTTTATTTGCTAAGTTAGCATGGTTCCTTGAATCAAAGGTGAATTGCGACTGATTATATGTGATTATATGTTAGCAGAGAATTGCTCTTCTGTATCACCTCCTTCATCCCTATTAGGATTTGAGAGAAGCATGCACTGTTTCTTGTATTATAAAAATTTTGTAATTTTATTCCTTGCAATATTTCTTGTGGAAACCTGTTTCCTTGACATGTGCTGCGCGTCATTTATTTCTATACCATTTAGCATCCTTTTTCTTTGCTTAGCATCCTTGTGCTTATTAATGTTTTAATCATGTTTGTATTCTGTCTACTAGGTCCAGAGCTACAATGATGACATGCATATTTATGATTTCCACATTGTGTACAACTTTTCTTACCAGGTTCCTGTACTTTATTTCCGGGGATATCGATGTGGTATGTGTATCTCAGACTTTATTGTGCAAAGTTTTTGCATTTATTTCTGAACTGAGATGTTTGGCTGGGTTACTTCTGTAGATGGCCATCTTTTGCACTTAAGCGACATTGAGAAAGACCTTCCTCCCTACTCCTTGCAATTCCGGAATGAATCAAAGTGGTCGTTCATGACCCAGGAGGTACATGCACTTTGTTATCATGATTCCTTGGATTTAGAATTTCTTAGCTTGTTAGATACTTCCTGAGATAGACCAAATAAGCTAAAGTTGTGCAAAAAGTAAAAGCGCTACGGATCAGGCTAACCATTATCGTCGTCATCATTATTATTATTATTGTAATCAATGTATTCAAAGTGATAGCAGTTCCTAGAACATCCAGGAATTTAGGACCTATAAGTTTAGATAGAACAGGATTATTTGCAGATTCCTTTGTTTCGTTTGGCACTTAACTCTCTGAAGATTTGATACTCTTTAAGAGCTCTTGCTTTCTTGCTGATTTCTGTTAGTCATTTTTGTTAATTGAAGTACTGAAATTTCATGAGATCAAGATCAATTGCTGAACCTTGGTTGTCAGCACTTACCTGAATCTCTGCTTTTTGCTTTAAAAAAAGTTGTGAACATCTTGTGTAGGAACATCCCTACTTGTGCCGGCCATGGTACACTTTACATCCCTGTGGAACTAGTGATTGGATGAAGTTGCTGCTAGGAAGCGATCTCCCATCGAAAAACCCTGATATGATGCATTACTTAACGGCATGGTTATCTGTTGTTGGCCAGGCGGTTGGATTGAGGATTCCCCTTGAACTGCACAATAAGCCTATCTAGGTTTGTTTTTATGCATCTTCTGTGAACATAGGTTAAGAATTTTTAAATGGAAGCTGTGACCATCTAAATTATGGTTGTTATGGTATGTTCACCTCCTCTCAAAAAGTTCAGACTAATGAAAATATTTATTTTTTGTGGTCAAAGTCTTATTCTATATATTTGTCAATAGATGCAAAACTATCTTTTGCTTTTATGTGAATCTAGGAAAGTATTTGTTGCTGTTGTAGTGATAATAATCCCAGATCGGTTAGTGGATGGATCTTTACCTATGTACTCATGGCCCATCGACCTAGTTTAAGCTTTTGGTTTGGCTTTTAACATGGTATCCATAACTTAACTTGTGATCCCTTTAGTTCATCAATCTTCTAATGCTCTCACTTCATGCGTGCGTTGGCCTGATTCGGATTCGATTTCACACAAGCGAGATTATGGAGGTAGTAGTAATAATCCCACATCTTCTAGGAAAATGATTTTAATAACGCTCGCACCCATTAGCCTGGCAAGCAAAGATTTTAGATCTGAGTCTTTGAATCAATATTATTATATTTATTTTATGCATTATCTTCCTCTTTTTCATCAAAAAAAAATCAATATAAATGATATTTTGAGTTTTGGGAGGATTTATCAATTACTGTCATCACATCTCTTATTCAAAAAATCATATTTTAATAATCATGTATAGATATTTTTTTTATTTATTAAAAATATTTTATATTGTAATTATAAATGACTAAAAGAATGTGTTTCCTTGAAGATTGCATACTGTACATTTTCCAAATAAAAAAACATAAATTTATCTTATAAAGCGATAGGCCCCAGGTGAAGTCAGAATTAAATTAGGCCGGAGTGCGAATTGCTCATGCCAAACTCACAAGCCCGGAGAGGCCCATTTGGCCTATGACTTGTTCTTTGGATTACTGATGGAATTCTCATTTTGGGTGCGTCATTAGGCCCAAGTTCAAGTTTGGACTAGGCGGTTCATGGGCCCGTATTGGGAAAGGCTAAATTTGGTTCTCCCACAGCAAGTCGAGAGCCTATGACAGAGATTAGATCAGCAACGGACGGATCTGCCACTCAGGTTCAAAGTCCCTTCGAATGGATTCAAACCGTTGAATGGACATATCCTTCTAAGGCCTACAGGGCAGGGCATATGTATACCGTGCGAACCACGGGGCATATGTAGACCGTGCGAACCACGTTATGACTCAAACTTTACCGTTAAATGCCAATCGAATGGCTTAATTTGAGGGCGTTACGTAGTCCATGCATTGTCAAAGCAAATTAAATTAGACTCTGAATCATTTCTTGCTGAGCCTTTGGTGAAGATTTGAAAGTGTGCAAAGTATTGCGACGGAAAACAGTTAACAACTTAGATTAGATGGGTAATTTATTTGCTTTAACAACTTAGATTAGTTTGACGTGGAAAACTTTGGAGTTCATTCGTTGCTGTGATGGCTGGTCGCCGTGGTATAAACCGTTCGAGATGCAAACTATGATCGCAGCCCGTGGAGATGCATGAAAAAAGAAAACAGGGGATCAGATGGGAAAAAAATACTAAACAAAAGAGCCGATGGGACTAGGGGCATCGATGCATAGTGGAAATCTTATACTGTTTCCTTGTAGGATAGGTACAGAGATTATTCCTTAATTTATCGTTTGCTTACCTTATTAAATATAATTCAAATAAAAATAAATATTTTATAAAGATAAATTATTCTTCTTTCAATTTAATTAGCAATTCTATAGGATGAAATTTTATTCAGTATTTTTTAACAATAAACAAAAAAGAAAACTAAAAAGATTCATTCTTCTAATTTAGTATAACAAATATGCCCTAAATAGCTTGTTGCTGTTGTGTTAGTGAAGCAATTAGTTTCACTATGGCTGAAAATAGATTGAATTAGTCTTTGGAACCATAACGAATCCGAGAAATGGCATGGTTACCTGGATATATTTCCATTAAATCATGGCTTTTCCCAAAAAAAAAAAAAAATTACAGTTTTGATATTTTCTTTCAGACCTTGAAGGCTCCAACAAATATCATTATATCCTAATTTATATCTTCCCAAGTGAAGCAGCACTCTTCCAATTGTTTTAAATTTGATCTACCCAATGCTTCCTAAAATCTTCATGCTCTTTTCTAAAATTTTTGCCCATCTCCTTCCCTACATCTAACACTGAAATTTTTTGATCCTATTTTGCCTTGAGGGTTGCTTTCAAAAGCACCCAAGTATAGTGCACTTGGCAAATAGGTGACTCGTCTTGCACTGCTCAAATTGACTTTGCTCAAAATTTCCAAATGCTTTTCACTCATTTTGATAGTTCTAATTTTTATTTTTGGAAATAGAATAGATAACGCTCCCTCTTTCATCTCTCCACCAGATGCACCACAAAGAAGGGTTCCAACTGGGGGTTCCTAGTTTCCTTGACATATGTTGCTTGGACAAATCAATTTAGTTTGGCGTTGCTTC